>MU836689.1:0-25061 GCA_029204225.1 Diphasiastrum complanatum
CTGTAGCATTTCCTGCATTTCTCGCAAGAAATCCGCCACTTTTTGAAGTTTAATCGACTCAGTTTCAACTGTCACCAGATATCTAGTTGAAAGTATATCCAATAGTCGAATGCTTACAAACTATTATAAGAAAACTCAATCGATGGAAGATACCTTATCCAATGAGATTGCCATAATAGATTGGAACCTGAACTATGATTCGTCAATCATAATTCACCGGATTCTTATTCTATATAAGAGAACGTGAATGCAACTACTCTTAAAGACATGAGAGTTGCTCCACAAAAATCCTTTCCACAAGGAAAGTTCTGGATTTATGCGAATCTACTCTCCTTACTATGTCAATAAGAAACTGTAGTCCCAAAATTCTTTACTCTTAACATGGTTCAACATGTCATTTAAAAGTCAAGGTTCCATCTAGACCCAATACACTTGAGTTCTGATCTAGAATACTTAAGATCAATTAACCTCATTATTGAAGCCCTGGGCTTTTGGGTTCCACCAATTAACCAACTCCCAACTGAGTTTCCAAGATAATTTTATTTTCAAACAAAAAATAACCAAAAGTTCCTACATCTCCTATGTAAATCACCCATTACCTGAGTCATAAAATAACTCATAATGGCTGTGACTTACAATCGATACAACTTATCCACAATATCACCAGATAATGATATCTTGTAGACTCGTCAACAACTCAGACGCTTACACTATAGTCTTTACCGGAATAAACGTAACCAATTTGGTTAACCGATCAACTATGACCCAAATTGCACCATTCTTGTTTATTCGTACACGGTAAACCAACTACAAAATCCATCGAGATACTATCCCACCACTTAGTAGGATTATCTAATGGATGCAACAGTCCACTAGCCTTCACACATTTCCGCATTACTCCATTGGCACTGTTATCAATACAACACATAAGATTCTACGGAAGGCATTAATTTTGGCCAAAATAAAATCCTTCGTACCAAATCTATACACCATGTGAGAATTTGTCATAAGACACTTCTCAACAATATATCTATGTTTCCTGACTAGTTTATGCATGCAAATAAACTCAATCCAATGAACTCATGGTGGATCTACATGATTAAGAACTTGCACAAAGGAAACATGATTCCACTATGATTCAATACATAGTGTAAGTCTACAGATCTCACCCAATATGTATATAATAGATGCCTAACTAAGAATCCTGTAACCCAGTTATCCTAAGAGGGAATATCTCTCAAAGAGTGCTTTTCCATAGAATGAGAAGCCAAAATCTCAATCAGAGATTGATTCCCGAAACAATATATCATTAGCCAAAAAAAAATTTCTTTGCATCAACTCTTAGTTCTCACTAACTCAAGTTGTTCAAACCAACAAGGAACCACCTGAAAAAACCTTTCTTGTAATAGGATCACCTAATACCAACATGTCTGGTTCATAATTAGTGACTTCCTATTCACACAAGAATTGCTTCTAAAAATTTTTCCATACATCTTCTAGCTGGATTTCTTAAAAATCCTTAGAAGATCCCAATAGTATCCAATCAATTCTGATTCAAAACCAAGTCCTTCATCTATAGACATTACGAATTCAATCTAGAATCAATAATATAGATGTCTCACCCAGACAACTTTCTATCAACATCCAAAATATCCTATCAATTCTGGTTCAAAACCAAGTCCTTCATCTATAGACATTACGAATTCAATCTAGAATCGATAATATAGATGTTTCATCCATGTAACTTTCTATTAACTACTTCTCCCCCTTTTATCAGAAAACTCCACAAGTTTTTAATAAAAGTCATATCACACCAGATACAGTCTAGGAGAAGTCTTATAGAAGATGTTGCATCAACCGACTCCAAGATAGTTGCTGGCCAACATACCAGCATAACAACGTATCCAAAGGTATTCTTCTCTGATTATAGAAACCATTACCTCATGGGAAACCAACTTGAATAGATCAGAAAAGGATTTGCACATGGATCAACTAATTACTCCCAATTAGCTATCCATGAATATCACTGTTAATCTAAGGAAAATTATTGTGACCTTTCATGCATTATCATCCAAGGAACTCAGGTAGATACTTTACCTTCCAAGGAATCGCATGAACTCGGGTTGTTAGATTCAAAACAAGAAATTTTCAAATATATTCACAGATAAAAAGATAGCACTCAGGGTTCCCTATTTTGTGATTTGAGATATCCATAAAGGGGTCATGACCAATACCTCAACAATCCCTACAAAAAAAACCCCTTGTGATCCATAGCAATTGGCATCCTTCAAGTTAAACAGCTTTATTATGGTCACCACGATCAATTAGCTTCAAACCATTCAGGTAACTTTAGAATCCCATTTATCGATACTATGCCAAGTCTCCAGGAATTACTAGATTCCAACTTCATAGTACGAATTCTAACTCGTATCTTCTTTCCACCTTTTTCGAATCTTTATAGTCACCGAAAAGATTTTAGTCTCTCCCTAATCTCCCGTTAAGCTGACAGACTTAGAAATTGGATAGAATGAGTAGAAATCTTAGTCAATTCTAAGGAAAAAAAATGTTTTTCCCAAGAGAAGTGTGCTAGCCAAAAAGAATGATTGTTCCACCGGTTAATCCATGACTCCAATGCCATTGAAAATCTTTGGGCTGGAAGTGCAAATGAGTCGTCCACGTCAAATCGTACCTAGGTAATAGAAACTTAATTTGTTCATACTGTTGCCCATTGCTCTAATGGATTTTGAGCGAAGTTTGCTCATAATTTTAGGACTTCCTATACTTTGGACTATTTCCAAGCAGAAGCATTTTCTCAGATTACAATGAGTATTCCCCAGCCTGTCAGTGGGGAGAGACAGATTTGTTACTCAGCTACATGCATAAACAAGCCATGCAACTAGTCCTAGCTCGGTTTAGGTCAGCGTTCTGAATCAGGGAGCAATTCTACAATCTATCTACTAAAACATGGAACAAAACAATGACAAGATTAAGCTACTCAACAAGAAACAAGAAACAAGAAAACTAGATTCCTAACAACACTCTAGCAGCCCAAGAATCAAGCTCGGCTCTCAGCTTCTTCTGCTCTCCTCCTTCTGAGACCTCCTCGGTCATAGGTGAGAGATACTCTGTGTCTTCAGCTTGGCTCGGCATCCGGAGATTCTCTGGAATCCGCTAACAACAAGAATAACAAGAGACAAAGAGGATTCAAATTGGAAACCTGTTCTGTCAATTACTCTACAAAACGTACATATTTACACTCTCCATGATGAGGTTGGAATAATCGAAAAGCTTGCGTATTGTCACATATTATATGCTTGGAACACAAAGCCAGAATCATCTTCCAAGGAGGCTATTTCTAGATTAGAAGATGTCCTGTCTAAAGCAGGTCTCCATAAAGGACATGTTAAAATACAAAAGGACTTTAAGCTTTCGAGAAAAAAAGGAAATGTACCTTGCAAGCCAAGCATTGGCGGTGTAAAGGCATGAAGATTTTTATCTAACCATTCAAGAAAGCCATCTAAGACGCGTTACTCAGTTTGGAGAGACATCGTAGCTGCTACTCAAGATTTTGTTCAGGATGGAGTAACAAGGGTAATGAAAGTTGAAGTATGGAAAAAAAAATAGATGATATGGTTAAAATATTACAAAAGGAAATATTTTCAAACAATGACTTGCTACTGCTCCAGAAATGTTGTGTTGAGTTTGTAGATGCAGTTGAAGTGGCTTGGGGAGAGGATCATATCACACATTACATGGTAAGCATTTAAAAACAGATATCAAGTTACCATTTTATTTACCTATTGATAGAAATTGTTGATATTTTGCAGCACATATTACGACACCATTCCATATCCTTAGCAAAAAATCATGGAAGTTTGAGTATATGGTCTTCACAAAGGATGGAAAAATCTCATTGGCAAACAAGAGCAGCATTTCATAAAAACACACATGGTGGCCTCAATGGTAGACACGGATATGTTCTTCAGCTATTTCAGTGGTTCTATCGACGAGCACAAATACGACATCAAAGAAAAGCTACAAATTACATCAAGTTTAGAAAGGCATGTAAATTTATACATCAAGGGAGGTAGATTGACAGACACAACATTGTACTATATATTTGTAATTTGTTTAAAAAAAAAATACATTTCCAACTGATTGAATATATCTATATCTCCTTGCCACCTTCATCTTCTTTTTCTAATACCAACTGCATTTTGTTGTCATGGAGAAATTCTCTTCTTGCAAATGGATCTAAAAGATATGCATTTTCCTTTTCTTGACATAATTCTATGTAAGTTGCATACAAAGCAAAATGAGCAGATCAGAGAATAGTATTCTCAGGTCCATAACCTTAAAATCTTGAGTACAATTGAGCGTTTAACAAAAAATATTTTATGTGGTTTAATGAACTTATGACCACCTAAGTAATGAGGCAATGCCTTTACTGCCATGATAATTGTTTCGCCTTGAGCACTGAACTTCGAATGGGCAACACAAATCTCATGTTTTCTAAAAAATTTGAGATAATTTCCAAGGCCGTTTGCCTGAGTAGGTTCGAAAGCCACCTTGTTGAATGGCAAATTCCTCAATAAGAACAGCCTCCTGGAAATATGAAAAATTAAAATTGAATATAAACAGGATGCAAAATTAACTTGCATGCACAAAAAGTAAAAGAACTCACACATTCAACATCTACTTCAATCAATTCAGGGTGGTCTATTTTGTGACCCTTTTGCGAGCTTAACTCATTTAATTGGTATATTTTTCGAGGCCCAAAACCAAGTTGGGTCTGAAAAGCAATGAACTCATCCTCTGAGGAAATATTATTTTGATGCTCATCTATTGCAAACACTCTTATGGACAAAGTGTATCATCATCGATCTCATCATCCACTCCAGGAACAATATCATCATACTCAAAATCAAGAATGTCAGAAAACTCACCTAATGTTTTGGCTAAAATACATAACACTTCATCTTCACGATAATTAAAAAATCACACAAGTCAGGTACAGTGAGATAAGTATCATTATCTATGTAATATTTAGGCAAATACAAAAAGGACTGAGAAGGAATTTCATTTGATTCATACATAGCACATTCGGTCTCTCCTACAAATGCAGATCGATTATCACTTGGGTCAAATTCTTTAATATTGTCATATTTTATGCCAGTTTCTTCAAGAAACTTGACTATATCCTTCATCTTCTGATCTCGTGAAGAGGAGGGAGGTGAAGTCTGCATGGAGCTTGAGGAATCCACTACATCTGGGATCAAAATAATCAAATATAATATAAATGCAGATTGATATTCAACTAATCTACACTTCTTGCGGCAAATTTGGTAGTGACCAGAAAACTTAAATTTCTCATAAAGTTTTGTATATATTCGATCCAATCTATTTTTCAGATGACTATCAACATGCTTGACAATATCAGTGTAATGCAAAAAAGCCATGTTCTCAAACGTTTGCAAAGGCAATATAACAAAACTTTTGAGCACCGATTCCTTTGTATTTCTGTAGACTGTCAGGAAACAAGTGTATTTCTTCAGAGTATGCGACTGTACAAGTATTTACAACAACTAGTAAATGGATCAAGATTAGCAAAGAGATATGGATGGAGATGATAGAAATCCAACACCCCCCCTTAATCTGGATTCTTGAATGCCTTGATTTGCAAACTCAAGATAGCACAAAAATTCTTATGTGCTTCCTGATTCAATCCCTTTGTAAATATATCAGCTGCCATGTACTGGGTTATGCAAAATTTCAGACTCACCTCCTTGTTGAGCATCATGCTCCTGGTATAGTGATATCTGATTTCGATTTGCTTACTCTTAGAATGAAATCTAGATTGATAGATAATGCAATAGCACTCTGATTATCTCATTGGATCATTGTTGGAGCAAATTGTCTGAGACCAATATCAGACAATAAATTTCTCAACCAGATTGTCTCTTTGGTAGCTTGAGAGGCTGCAATGTATTCTGATTTTGTAGACAATGGAGGTTTGTTTTCGACTGTTCCAAGATATAGGACCATTATTGAGCAGCAAGACATATCCAGAAGTCAATTTTTTGGTGTCGACATCACCTGCCCAATTTGCATCTGTATATCCATGAAGAATATGGATATTGGATGGATCTCCATCACCATACCAAATACAGAGGTCGATAGTAGCTCGTACATATCTGACTGCTCTGATAAGAGCTTTCTAGTGGATCATGCTAGGATTGGCCATGTATTGACTCAAGGAACTGATGGCGTATGCAAGATTTGGCCTGGTCAAGATCATTGCATACATCAGGGATCCTATAATAGATTGATATGGATACCCCTTCATTTTTGCCTTCTCCTCGTTGGTCTGAGGGCATTGTTCCTTGGATAGCTTAAGACCTGGATCCATGGGATTATGTACAGGCTTATTCATAAAATTGAATTTTGTTAGCAAATTATAGAAGTACCTTTGCTGGGTAATGAAGAGAAATCTTCTGCCTTTGACTCTGTGGATTTGGACTCCGAGACAATAATGCGCTTCTCTCGGATCTCTGTCATGCCCACAACTGGTCTCGGGTAGCGTGTCCACACTAGCGATCAGTAGACCAACAACCCGTAAGTTAATTGTGACTATAAGAAAATTAGGGCCCTTATGTGTATAAGATCATAATTAATGGTTGTAGGCCTAAACTCATGATGGTGGATTTGTATGGGTCTATCAGTGAGTCATTGGGGAACTGGATGACATGGCCCAGATAGGCTGTTGAGGTGTCCAGTGAAGTATCACAGTGCACTACTAGTGGTGCATGCACATCCACAATGATGATCTTCCCATATGTAATTCTCACATAGACATTGGAATCAGCCATAAGTGGCTTGAATCCTAAGGACTTCAGGGCTTGATCTTTCTTCTTGTACCATTGTTGAGCTGATTACTTCATACCATAGATACTCTTGCATTTTACATGCATAAGTAGGAAGTGAATTCAAGACATATTCTGGAGGTTGATCCATGTAGACCTCTTTGTCTAGCTCACCATGCAAGAAGGCTGTCTTCTCGTCCACAATGTGAATCCTGAGGTCATAAGCAGCTGCATATGCAAATAGTAAATGTAGGGATGAATGTTTCACGATAGGAGAGAAGGTCTCAGAATAGTCAATACCATATCTCTGAGAAAATCCCTTTGCTACAAGTCTTGCCTTATACTTTGAGACATCTCCATCTGGTCCATACTTTAGCTTGTATACCCATTTGTATTTTATAGCCTTTTGCTTATTTTGTAATGGCTGCAACGTCCATACCTGGTTTTTCCTCATGGATTCCATCTCCTCATTCATGGCTTGAATTCATTTGTCCTTCTCTGGACATTTAATTGCCTCCTCGAAAGTCTGTGATTTGCCACTGAATCCACAGAACTCTTCTAATGTAGAAGCAGAGCTGCCTGACACATATCTTGCTAGCGCTCTTCGTTGTCTTGTTGACTATCTTTGCTACAGATAGAAGATTTTTATCGAGGAGTAGGAACATAGAGAACTTTCTCTAGATTCTTGTCACCCTGATTCGTGTCTAACCACAGTACACCAGTTCCATCAACTTCATGCTTAGAACCGTCTCCAAGTACAATGTATCTCGAAGAATTCATCTTCTTGTAGTCCGATAAAATTTGTTTCGAGGAAACAAAATGTGAGGTGGCTCCCAAATCAAGTACTACATCTCAAATTTTTGAATTCAATAAACAACATAGATCAGCAAAAACATATGCTGCTGAGTTTCTTGTCGTCCTTTCTTTTGCTGCTCTGGAACATGCTGCCTTGTCTCCAACAAAATTTGAATATGAAGGTTCACTTCGGTATTGTTACTCCTTGTTCTTGGGATTTCAATAACAGTCTACTTCTGCATGACCCCGTTTATGACAATGAATACAATCAATCTTAGGATTCAGCCAACACTTGTCTTTTGTATGACCTGATCTCTTGCATCTGTTACAAATCTTCCTTTCACCAGAATCTCTTGAGTGTTGTTTACCTTATTGTCGATCATTTTTCTTGGGTTCGTCTGAACGATCTCCATTCTTTTTTTGATTGATATCATCCTTCTAAGACGACTCCCTCTTAGATTAAAACTTCTTCGAAGATTGATTCTTTTGAGTAAATAGAGCTTTTTTTGAATCACCATTGTTGTCATAACGTCCGCGAGCTTCTACTTCCTCTTTGACTCCATCTATCGCCTTCTGAAGCGTCATAGATGAATCTTTCATCAATAAACTTCAAGTTGTGTGGAATGACCTGGGTAGGGCTCAAAGAAAATAGCTAAGTTGTTTTTCCTTTGAGATTGCATTTTCAGTGCCAGAATTTTGCAAAGAAATAAACAAATTCTTTATTTTTTGTACAAAAGTGGTCAGGTCTTTGTCGTCCCATTATAGGTAAGTCAATTGATCCTTCAAGAACATGAATTGATTCCGTCATCGAATCTCATTCCTGGTTTGCAATTCTTCAGCGTTCGAAGTTGAAGTAAGATCTAGCATTGTGCTGTCATTCACTAAAGATGCAATAATCGCTATAGCTTTGTCATTCCATTCACGAAGTTCTTTGCTAGGAAATATTGGCTTTGCTTATGTTGAATCCCCCCATTGCCAAAGACCTTTGCCCTTTAGTATGAGTGAAGTCTTTAACTTAAAGACTAGATAATTTGAACCTTCTGTATACAAGATCGTACTGATCTTAGACTGAATACTACTGATTGAAGGCATCTTCAAATCTTTTGAATTTATGTAAATAAGCTCTATCACAATGATGTTGTTGAGCTTTAACAATTGAACACACTCTTAATGGTTGCTTAGATATGGCTGTTAAAGGTAGCTCTGATACCACTGCAGGAAAAACACTTGGGAATTTTCCTTCAGAAAACGTGATAAAAATTTGAAGGAGGTCAACTGAGAGCGTGAAGGAAGAAGGTGGCATGGGGGCTTGGTTTAGGTGCTCGTGAAGATGCTGATGGAGGAAAGCATGGCTTCTGTAGGGTGGCTCTGTCAAGATGAAAGGAGTAGTCGTTCAAATGCAGGTGTAGGCGGATTCGGGCAGGTATGCGGAGCATTTGCAGGAGGAAATGTGCGAGCTGTTTGGATGAGCGAAAGAATGGCGTGCAGATTGTGTAGGCCTGGAGTGTAGGCATGCTTGCAGGGTGTTGTGTGTTTGTTGGTGTGTTTTCTATGCAGGTCAATGTTTCTTGCGTGTTTTCTAGAGGACGTTTGGAGGGTGTGCAGGTTTGTTTAGTCAACGAGGGATGGTCAGGTTGTTTGTGATGATGGAAGGGTGTGTTTCTTGTTGTGTTGTTCTCTGAGGAGTGCGTGGAATGCTTGTGTAGCGCAGGCATCCCAAAGGGAGCCGGGAACCACGACTTAGCTTCCCAGCCTTCAACTCTTGCCATCCAAACCCACTTGACATAGAAGCAGCCAACTCGCCAACAACGATCAGACTTAACCAACTTGAAGTTCCGAAAACCAACATTGAGATCCAACCTGGTGCCATGCCAGATCGGGGGTCCCGATGTGGGTGATTCCCTCCAAGCAAGCCGCCCGACATACATCAAACTTAATCAACTCGAAGCTTCGTTACAAACGAGTAACATCCTTTCCAAGCAAGCGGTCTGACTTACATCAGACTTAACCAACTGAAAGCTTCGTCACGAGCGCTGGAAGCCAACCTGGCGCCACGCCAGACTGGACAACCATAAACAGGTAACTTCCACCCAAGCAAGCCATCCAACTCAGCCGACAGGTTAGAGCCCGTTCCCCAAGAGCTTAACCCATTCACGTTCATGCAAGAAACACTCAGAACCACAAGCCGCGACAGATATGGAGACAACCAGTTCCTGGACCAAATGGTCCTGACAGCATACCGCTGGCTCCATGGACCGAATGGTCCCGCCGGCATACCGCTGGTGTCCTGGGATACAACCCTCAGCTATGTGCCAAGTTAAAAATTTTGAAAGCGGCATTACAACTGGCGCTTTTACCGAACACTTAAACCCAGAAGGTAATCAGAGTCAGTTTGAGAAAAATCCCACTTTATTGATAAATCTGAGAAGGTTACATTTCAAGTGTGTGACCGACCCTAGTCTCCGGAGCGCTAGCATGCCAAGGCGAGAGCCATGACAACATTCCAGCAAGGGAGGCTGAGACTTGGTTGGAGCTCGCCCTGAGTCGCAACCCGCACTCCCCTATAGTATTGGTGTGATTCGGCACCCTCCCTCATACCAAGCACTCTACCCAAGCTGATAAAGCACGTTTTTCTCTCTCTAGATTTTCTCTTTCTAGAAAGTCATTTTCTCTCTCTAGATTTTATTGATTTCCAGGCTTCCTTTAATCATGCCTAGATCGTGTGAGGTGATTGCACATCGATCTGAGCTCTCTGGACTCCGCTAGAACCGATCAAAGATTTTCAGCCATAGGAACTTGGCGCCAGCTGGATTCTGGTCACAGTGGCGCCGGGAGCAGCAGGGCGCTGCTGGCGCCGGGGACATAGTTGGCGCCGGAAGTAAAGCTTGTAAAGGTAGCTTTACAACATCCACCCCACCTTTATAAAATCTGATGTCCTCATCAGATGTCAGATTAAAGTAAAGGTGTCTTCCAATTAAAATAACTATACATTTAAGCTACTTGGCACAACACTCAATTTACTGGCCATTTTTATTAACATTGAAGCTGGCACACCACAAGTCGGAGGCTCAGCTCTTTGTATTGAAAAATTACATAACTTGAAAATATATCTTTGTCTGGGAAAAGCGTAGATTTGATATCGCTTTCGTAAAACCCGAGAACCTTATTAACTGGTGACAGAGGCCTTTCTTTGAAATGTTCGCCCCAGTCGCTTCTGACTTTCGACTTTGGAACTCCTTTGATCTTCTGATTTGTCCTTGATGTACTTTGTGTTGAGCTCCTTGAGCTCCAGATTTGTTCAGTTCCGCACAGGTATCAAGGCTCCCTCAACGGAAGGATTTATCGTTTTGATTGCCCACTTTATGGTCCACTCCGTGCCTTCTTGCTTCTACACCTTGATTTCTCTCCTTGTCCCAGCCTGATCTTGATACTTTTCCATCTGGGCTCTTTAAGGTAGGCAAAGATTGAGTACTCCGCAATGCACCTCTCACTTAGCTTGAAGTAGCTCTTTGAATCAGCCCAAATGTAACCATTGACCTCGTGGAAAGCCAAAGGGTCGCACCAGTTTGATCCGCATTCGAACTATCTCTTTGCATTTGTTTGAAGCACCATGTCCGTCGCACAAAACTTGACTTTCACAATTCCATCACTGGTCAGTTGTCTCACAGTCAAAACAAGAAGTGTACATCGAGCTTGGCTTCAAGTAGCTCTCTTTGAATCAGAAACATGCACCCAGAGTTTGCACTAATCCGATCTCAATGCGAACTATCCCTTAGCGTCCGTTCGAAATACCAAGTCTCTCATGCAAGACTCAACTTTCACAGTTCCTGCATTGATCATCTGCCTTACACGTAACACAAGCCAGCGTACTCATATGTTTCCTCATCATTGCTAGTCCAAAGAAAGCCTATAGCAAACTTTCCTTTCCACAACAAAAACTTGTCAACTTATTAGGTCCAAAGTTCGCCAGTCTCCTCGTGTGAGTATGGCTAGGTCACCTTGAATTTGCCCCCTTTTTTTATCAACTTTCATTCGAAATTTGCCCCAAGAGAGAGGTGTGTGTGATAGTTCCCCTCCACTTATAAAATCAGCTGACCGGACTTAGAGTAGAGTTCTTCGGACAAAAAGCCTTTCCAACACTTTGCTTCCCATCTGCTAGGATTATGGCTCGATCCAACTTGTTGCCAATCTCTGAAGAGGATCCTAGTCTTTTCCCCTTTGAGGAAAAACCCAACCGATACTGGATATCACCCATGCTCAGTGAGTTTCAGTTCCGAAGGTGGCCGTCCCAAAATGAAGACCAACTGCTATAGAAGATCTCCCCTGAAATTGCCCTTTCCAACTTTTGACTTCCTGCTTGCGTCTGGTGGGCATTGTCGCAAATGAAACTAACCCAAGAAACAAGCTAGCCATCCATCCTTTGCAAACATTGAGTCGTTTTGTTGTCGTTCACGTGCGAGTACTTGAACTGCAAATCCGCCGCGCAGATTCTGGATATCGCCCATGCTCAGTGAGTTTCAGCTCCGAAGGTGGCCGTCCCAAAATGAAGACCAACTGCTCCATAGAAGATCTCCCCTGAAATGGCCCTTTCCAACTTTTGACTTCTTGCTTGCGTCTAGTGGGCGTTGTCGCAAATTAAACTAACCCAAGAAATAGGCTAGCCATCCATCCTTTGCAAACATTGAGTCGTTTCGTTGTCGTTCACGTGTGAGTACTTGAACTGCAAATCCGTCCCACAGATTTTGTAGTCCTCTTTGTTTGATGGTATCAGCCTTCAAAAGAAAAGGTTCCTTCTCGAGCCATCAGCTCCTTGTATCACAAGCAATCATGCAAACCAGGCAAAGCATGAGTACTAAGACTCACCACGAATACATACAAGTAAGACACTCAGGCAGGTTTACTAACAAGTAACAAAGACAAGGTCCCCCTTTGAGATGGCCTGCCAACGGACCTTTGCCTAGCCGCGCCCATACAAATCGATCATGGAATCAGCCCACATAGGACACCCCTCCAACTATCCGTGCTTTCACCATTAAGCAGCACATTACCTCAGTCACGCCCCACCACTTTTTGGTCGATAGCCCTTATAGCTAAACGATCGGCAGCTATCCCGCACCGGCAGCTAACCACCCGTGCTTTACACCTGAATTCGAGGAGCATCTCTGTAACAATGGTTAACCCGTACAGTTCGAATATGTCACCCCGCACCCCACAAGGTACAGACCGTGCTTTCACCTCCCTAGGCAGCACTTTGCCTCATCCGTCCTACGTGCAGACAGCGCCAGGCCCGAACCGCGAGAACTGACCGTGCTTACACCTCAAGGGCAGCACCTTGACTCATCAAGTCCCTCGTTCTGCTGACCACCCCGATCGTGGATGCACCCGTGCTTACACTGTGGGCAGCACCTTGCACAACAGTTGTCTTGATGAACCCCAAACCGTGGCCATTTCCGTGAGATCCGCATAGCTGACCGGCCAGTCGGCTCTGATACCACATGTAGCGCAGGCATCCCAAAGGGAGCCGGGAACAACGACTTAGCTTCCCAGCCTTCAACTCTTGCCATCCAAACCCACTTGACATAGAAGCAGCCAAGTCGCCAACAACGATCAGACTTAACGAACTTGAAGTTCCGAAAACCAACATTGAGATCCAACCTGGTGCCATGCCAGATCGGGGGTCCCGATGTGGGTGACTTCCCTCCAAGCAAGCCGCCCGACATACATCAAACTTAACCAACTCGAAGCTTCGTTACAAACGAATAACATCCATTCCAAGCAAGCGGTCTGACTTACATCAGACTTAACCAACTGAAAGCTTCGTCACGAGCGCTGGAAGCCAACCTGGCGCCACGCCAGACTGGATAGCCATAAACAGGTAACTTCCACCTAAGCAAGCCATTTAACTCAGCCGACAGGTTAGAGCCCGTTCCCCAAGAGCTTAACCCATTCACGTTCATGCAAGGAACACTCAGAACCACAAGCCGCGACAGATATGGAGACAACCAGTTCCTGGACCAAATGGTCCCGACAGCATACCGCTGGCGCCACGGACCGAATGGTCCCGCCGGCATACCGCTGGCGTCCTGGGATACGACCCTCAGCTATGTGCCAAGTTAAAAATTTTGAAAGCGGCCTTACAACTGGCGCTTTTACCGAACACTGAAACCCAGAAGGTAATCAGAGTCAGTTTGAGAAAAATCCCACTTTATTGATAAATCTGAGAAGGTTACATTTCAAGTGTGTGACCGACCCTAGTCTCCGGGGCGCTAGCATGCCAAGGCGAGAGCCATGACGACATTCCAGCAAGGGAGGCTGAGACTTGGTTGGAGCTTGCCCTGAGTCGCAACACGCACTCCCCTATAGTATTGGTGTGATTCGGCACCCCCCCTCATACCAAGCACTCTACCCAAGCTGGTAAAGCACGTTTTTCTCTGTCTAGGATTTTTTTTTTCTAGAAAGTCATTTTCTCTCTCTAGATTCTATTGATCCCCAGGCTTCCTTTAATCATGCCTAGATCGTGTGAGGTGATTGCACATCGATCTGAGCTCTCTGGACTCCGCTAGAACCGATCAAAGATTTTTAGCCATAGGAACTTGGCGCCGGCTGGATTCTGGTCATAGTGGCGCCGAGAGCGGCGTTGGCGCCGGGAGCAGCAGGGCACTGCTGGCGCCGGGGACATAGCTGGCGCCGATGGCGCCGGAAGTAAAGCTTGTAAAGGTAGCTTTACAACAGCTTGTCAGATGAGGAAGTGCAAGAACTAGAGGTTAATTGCAGTTTTGATGTGTTGCAGGGGTTGGATGGTGTGTGGGAGGTCATGTGTGTGCTGGTTGTGGTGTGTGTAGGATATGTGTAGAGTGTTTGCAGGTCAGCAGGTCATTGTTAGCAGGTTGTTGTAGGTGTTTGCAGGTTAGACTATAGATGAGAACATATCTAGAAATGTAGAATGTGTGTAATGGATCTGATCATGGAAGGACATTGCATTTGGTATGGTTTAAGCTGCAATGTGCATCAAATGTTGACAAGTTCCCTGCTCTAGAGAATCTGTTTACTAATTCTTTCTCTTCTTGTTTCTTCTTGTGCCTGTCAGCAGAGACTATGGGCCTTGCTTTATGTTATTCTTTCTTGTTTAAGGGCCAGAATCAAGCATAATGGACTGGATAACGTTGTAATAATGTCCTGCATGTTAGAAAACAATCCAGGGACATCACTCTTGAACCGAATGCACATGCATAAACAGTCAATCATGCACACCAAAGCGTTCAACCAAGAAATCAGCGTGTAAATCAGTTGAACAAACCATGAAATCCTGCTTTACTTGCTACAAAAGACGAAATGAATCAGATCCTAAACACTAAAACTAATCTACACATGCACTAATCCACAAAACAAAAAAACAAGAAACTAAACTAGGCAGCATTTTGGAGAGCCCAAGAATCAAGAAACACACAATTCTTGATTCTTAGACTGCCAAGAATGCCAAGAAAAGGGCTGTCCCAGCCAAGATGAATTACCACAATTTCTACATTAATCTATGAAAGCAAGAAAGCTAATCCACTCTAGTTCCACAAACAAGAAATAAAACTAATCCACCACTAAATCCCCAACCACACTCAAGGAATGGAAGGGCAAGATCATTAATGCCTATTCAAGAAACAAGAATGATCAAGGAGCTCAAGGATGCATCAAACTCATGGAAGCTATTCTCATTAAAGCATGGAGTAGATACATTACACAAAAAGCTCCCTTCTACAAAGGGGAAGCCTCTTAAATAAGCAAGAGAGCTCCTTAGGTGGCATCCTAGTGGCAATTCCAAATTATACAAATTACAAGTGGAATTATGCTCTCCACTAGAGGTCATCATGAAAAGGCGGCTCACAAAACTTTTTTTTAAGAGAGGTCTACTTGCATTTATTACATTTGCCTAGAAATACTATTTCCTACATGGTCATTCCATCTTTCGGGATTCACAATGAGGCTTACACAGTTTATGTCTGTCATGCTTAACTAGTACTTCTCGGCTCTTAGTCTTCGTTCATCTCGTCTTCTCAGAGACCTCCTCGGTCTAAGGTGAGAGGTGCTCTTGGGTAACTCTGGTCGAGTATCTTGGAGATTCGTCAGAATTAGCCAACAAGGTGAGAAAGAGAAGTGAGATGGAGGTTACAATATGCATGCTAAAGGACAAGCCATAACTACTAAAACAAGAACAATGAAAATGAAAAGCAATATGCAAACACAACAAGAGCAATAGCAAGAGGGATTAGCACATGAGGATGCTTTGACTCTCCAAATTGGTAGAGTTTCCTCCTCTCAATAAGCATGTAAAATTAGAGATGAATACTCCAATTTGGTCCAAAGTTTTGCCATTAATCAGAGCCTACCTTCTATTGACAAGCTACATAGTGTGCTTGTGGCCGAGAAAAATAGAGTTCTACATGTAAAGACTAGGATGAGTTCCTTATCTTTACAAGATGGAGATGAGAAGACCAACTTCTCATTAAAAGACAAGAAAAAGACCAATGCATCCATGAGATCCAAGGCAAGGAGGCCAAGGTGGAGGATCAGGCATCAAGTTTATGGAAGAGAGACAAATCCAAACTCCAATGCTTCTTTTGTGGGAAGAAGGGGCATATAGCATTCGAATGCTACAAGAAGCAAAGGGCACAAGAAGAGAGACAACAAGGGAACCTTGCACATGAAGAGGAGGAAAAAAAAGACTATAGACTGTGTTATACAAAGAAAGCTGGATTTCGAATTGAATCTTATAGTGACGCAAGCTGGAAATCCATGAAGGATGATAGAAAAAGTATTTTAGAAGGTTGTACTCTAGCATCTGGCGCTGCCATACTTTGGATAAGCAAGAAGGAGACAACGGTGGCTCAATCTTCATGTGAGGCCGAATATGTAGCAGCAGCTAGGATGACAAACGAGCTAACATGGATCAAACAAATGATGGAAGGATTTGATGAATATACTTCTGATCTGATGTCTTGCATATGGATAGGCATCCACTGAAGCAACCACATTTCCAACAACAACATCACCAGCCAAGGTCACAAAACCAAAGACGAAAAAGATAAGGCTAAGAAGACAGATTGGCAATCCAAAGGGACTCAATAGGAAGAAGTACCCCAGTCACGACGAAGATCCTTCATCAAATAGGAAGTACAAGTATTTGAAAATCAGTCTTCTTCTTCATCCACTCCCATGTCTATTTTATCATCCACACCATCTACCGATGTCAGCACCACCACCCTTCCTTCCATTTCTCTGTTCCACATCACCTTGTTATCCATCTGAGAAAACACCAGTTTTTCAAATCTTGATAGTTTTACCGAAATGGCGAAAAGATCATTGCAAGTGTCTTGCAGAGACCAACTACCACCTACATTGGTTGATCAGCCAGAAGAGATTTAAGAAGTAGCCGAAGCAGCTAGAAGAAATAAAGAGAAAGATCCAAGAAGTCGAGGGGAAAGGACAAAACTTAAGCAACAGATCAGTCAGATTGATCTTGATCAATTGAAACTCTTAGGAGCAATGATAGTTGAATCCCCTCCTATGAAGCCCGAAGAGAATCCAAAAGTAGTGGATCAAATGAAGGAGTTGCAGAAAAGATAAAGATAACAGCGAGTCTGCAGAATAAAGCAAACTTCTCACCTAGCTCAAAGCTCGACATTGCAAGGGTCCAAGGCTGCAACTGTAGAACTATCAGTTCCTTCTTTCTTCCACCAAGTCCCTATCTGAACCATCCATCTCAAATCTGTGAGCCCATTTCCTTGAAGACTGCTAACCCAGGGTTTGTGCAACCTATCAATCGAAGATTCTCCTCTTCTCACCAAGGAAAGAGCATGGACAAGACTGGAACTTCAACTAAGAGAAGAACTGAGGAGACGCCTAGAAGCAAATGGAGGATACAAAGAGTGCCAGACAATTGATGAATATTTGGCAAGACCTCCCAGAGAATTAGTACCTGCTAAGAAATCAAAAGTGAAACTGTCCATGGCAAATACAAGTGACCAAAAAGAAAAAAAAAAGATATGAGGAAAGATGCTCAAGCATGCAAAGTTGTGAAGCTGCTGGGAGCTCTCCAATTTTGAAGACACCAACCACTTGTAGCAATAAGACGTTCTAGTTACATTGCGGCAGCTTTCAGAAACTATTTTTTGATAAAGACCGATAGCAATAAGCACTTGGTTTTATGCAAGCGAACGAGGATCTACGCTTTTCCAAGTGAACATAGAAGATGCCAATAGCGGAGCAATGATCATCCAATATGGGTTGTAGTAGGTCCTGCAACACATTAGGGGTGGGATGATGTTGGCTGATTCTGAATTCCCAAGATACTTGGTCAGAGCTACCCAAGAGCACCTCTCACCTTAGACTGAGGAGGTCTCTGAGAAGATGAGATGAACGAAGACTGAGAGCCGAGGTACTAGTTAATCATGACAGACAGAAACTGTTAAGCCTCATGGTGAATCTCGAAAGATGGAATGACCATGTAGGAACTAGTATTTCTAGGCAAATGTAATAAATGCAAGTAGATCCCTCTTAGAAAAGTTGAGTGAGCCGCCTTTTGAAAGTGACCTCTAGTGGAGAGCATAATTCCACTTGTAATTTGTGTAATTTGGAATTGCCACTAGGATGCCACCTAAGGAACTCTCTTTCTTATTTAAGAGGCTTCCCCGATCTTTTGTGTAATGTATCTAATCCATGTTTCAATGAGAATAGCTTCCACGAGTTTGATGCATCCTTGAGCTCCTTGATCATTCTTGTTTCTTGAGTGATGTTTTAATGATCTTGCCCTTCCATCCCTTTGTGTGTGGTTGTGGATTAACTAGGGAGGACTAGCTTCCTTGCTTTCTTTCATTTATGCTTTGTAGATTAATGTAGGAATCAGCATTGTGGTAAACCATCATGGATTGGATTGTGTTGTAAGTCTTGCAAATCTTATGACAATCCCTTTATTGATGTCCTTGAAGTCCAAGAATCAAGAAATGTGTGTTTCTTGATCCTTGGATATGCTGTTAGATTAGTTCTGTTTTGTGGATAGATGAGTGTAGTTTGGTTCCATCGATCTTTCATTTCGTTTTTGCAGCAAGTAGAAGTAGGAATCATGAATGTTCAACTGGGTAGCACGCTGATTTCTTGGTTGAATGCTTTGGTTACATGTTGGTTTGATTGCATGTGACATGGTTCAAGAGAGACGTCCCTAGATTGTGATGGTGCGTATCTCCGATGGCCAAGCAATCGGGCTACTCTAATACCACTGATGGTGAATGATCGATGTCACTAGCTCTAATACCACTTGAAGGGAAGCCAGTGACCAACCTTCGTTGGGGATGTCAGAGAATTCGATCACTTCGAAATCGGAGCTGGTAGAGATTTACCGATATGAGCTCAGATGGAGTCGATCTGTCGGACAAAGTCACTGCTTCATTTTGCGATCAAAGATCTTCCGAGCTGCAGATAGCTACTGCTAATCTGATGCTAAATTGTGAATAGTAGATAATGTCAGATGACAGCAGAAGTATATCTACCATTGAAAGAAGTAAACAACACAAAGCATTCAAAGATTGCATGCATTGAGCAAGAAAAATTGTAATTCGTCTGTATTATCAAAAATTGAGTTTACATCAAAAAAAAAATTTGAGCACTGTTTGTTTCTCAGATCAATGCGTTGGTGTGAGAGAGGTGTTCTCTTCTCACAAATTGAACTAGCTACTACTGGAACTATATTTCTTCCTTGACACGCACCTCACTGAGTGTTGCGTTCATGACTATCTCTTTTCTCTCTATCTTTGTTTCTATATTCAATCTCCAATACATATAGCATGCTTGGTCCAATTACAAGAACTAATTAGCTAAGCATTACAAAATAGTTTCAGCTAAAAACATAGCTAACTATTTCTTGCTACTCCGCTTAACTACAAGGGCTTAACGGTTGAGTCGTGACATCCAAAATATCACGCTCGTCGAGCTCTGATGACATACTCGACATCCGACATGTCTGGCTTTAAGGACTTCGTTGGCGTCGGGCACTTCGCTCTGTATCTCGATCTCCAATACATATAGCATGCTTGGTCCAATTACAAGAACTAATTAGCTAAGCATTACAAGATAGTTTAAGCTAAAAACATAGCTAACTAATTCTTGCTACTCCGCTTAACTACAAGGGCTTAACGGTTGAGTCATGACATTCAAACTGTCGCGCTCGCCGAGCTCTGATGACGTACTAAACATTCGACGTGTCTGGCTCGACTTTTGGCTTTGCTCATAGCTAGGTTTTAGTCCTTGTTGGGGACTTCGTTGGCGTCGGGCACTTCGGTCTCGTGTGCCTTGGTCTCCATTCACTCCTTTTTGCCTTCGGGGACTTCGGCCATTTTGGTGTCGTCGATGACTTGGATTGAGGCTAGTGCCTTGGCAACTCGTTGGCATTGGGGACTTCAGCAATAGGTTTCACCGCCCATGTGGTTGGATCAATCTTTACAGCCTGCTCTATGTTCTCGAAGGTGAGTTTCCCCGTACCCCAGTTGTGTACTACTTGCGTAGTCCTCAACCATGGTCTTCCCAGTAACACATTGTTAAAAATTCACAATTCTAGCTTGACTAGTTTTGGTCATATGACTTGTAAATAGTTAGATGGTCATGATGTGGCTTGTCACACGTGCCAAATAGCATAGGATTCCATTCATACGGATGTTCTCAAGTAGACCTAAGTGTTAGAACCTTTGGAATGAGTCCAAATTATGCTTAGATACAAGGGAGAAAAAATAGGAGCTATTTTTGGTAATTTTTGCATTGTTGAGGGATCTCCAAGATTCCAACCCTAACTTGGTAGGGATGAAAGATCCACCAAAATTAGCATTAGGGATAGGTTTAGGGCTACTCATACCTGCCCAAAACCGTGATGGATCATGTATATATAGGTGATGATATCTCACCAAAATCAATCAAGCAATTTCATGTTTTTTCTCTCATAATGGTGCAATTGCTCTCTATGTTCATAATTGTTTGAGTACTTGTGATTACTAATGATTATAGGATTGAATGTAGGTCTGGTGTACAGTACTCAGACTGTGGGAGGCCGTACTTTCACACGTGTGAAGCCTTCTTCAAGGATTTGGGCCATTTAGTGAGGTTCAAGCATAGATTTTTGATGGATTTTGATGGTTCAACTTGTGCTAATCTTATGAAATCATAATCTATTGTTTCCCTCATCATTTCAAGTGTTTTAGGATCCTTATTTGCTGTAATTTTTACATGGTATCAGAGCCTAAAGGCTGAAATGAGCTAAATCCTTTGTTTGCATTCAATTTTATCACAATTTTTGATCTAAATCTTGTGTAGATTGGATCTTAGCATCTAGTATTGATTCTAGAACTCAAAGTGAGTCAAATACATTGGAGATTGGTGTTGTGTGACTTCATTTGCAGGTGTTTAGGTGTCTAAAACCAGAGGCAAAGTTGAATTCAATTCACATTACCAAGATAGCAAGTTTTGCTTGCTCCAAGCATTGATTTCTAAGCGAGTTTTGGAGGTGATTTCATAGAGAAGGCTTTCTAGCATTCAAGGAGAGGGAAGATCAGAGTTTTGGGGACTCTTCAAGGCTGTTCTAAGGTGTAGTAGGCACCTCCTAAAGTGATTTAGGTTCAGTCCAACCATTGCTTGACTTATGCACCAAATTAGATCAATTTTTCATCAATTTTGATCATTTTTTGCTTGTGATTGGATAGTAGATTGTGTTGCATCCTCATTAAGTTCCATTTAGATCTTTTACAAGTGATTTTGGAAGTATATTAGGTTGCTGAAATTCACTCTTTATCAGATCATTTGGAAGCTTTAATGTTCTTTATAGAAAGAGGGGCAATTCTACTAGTATTGTCTACTTCAATCAAGCAAGTGCATTGTTTCTAGTATTCTATGATTTGATTTTGTTAGAGATCATTCTTAGATCTTTATAGGAAGTCTATTACTGATCTTTTCAGGTCCCTAAGAAGTGGGATAAGGTAGACCTTCAATCAAATCAATAGAAGTAACCTTCATTTGTGTCAAGTCCTTGATTAGGAGACTAGATGGCATCTATAAATGCATATCTTTTGGATACTAATGAAAGGCTCAACAAAACTAACTATTCCATATGGAAAGTTAGAATGGAATATATCATGATCATGCAAGATCTGATGGAAATTGTAAATGGTAAGGAGGGTGAACCTATTCATCCTCAAGAAAAAGCCAAATACATCAAGAGGTGCAATGTTGCACTACATTGCATAAAAATGAATGTTGCAAATGAACTCTTAAGAGAGGTAGGAGATTGCACTTCAGCTCAAGATGCTTGGGAGACTTTGCAAAAGGTCTATGAATCCAAGAACCAAACTAGAATGTTAGCTTTGAAGAATCAAATCTATAGAAGCTATCAAAAGAAAGGAGAGAGTGCACATACTTTTGTCCTAAGAGTAAAGGAATTGAACAAAGAGCTAGCCTTTATAGGTGACCCTATCAAGGATGAAGAGCTTGTTCAACTCATATTGAATGGACTAAGCTTTGAATTTGACAATTTGGTTCAGGGATATACAATTATGGGTAAGCTACCCATACTTGAAGAACTCCAAGGCACGCTCATGGCCGAGGAATCAAGAAGGAGCCAAATGCAAGAGAGGATGGATAGGCTTTCCATCCAAGGTGGAGATGACCAAGCTCTCTTCACCAAAGGCAAAGGCAAGTCCAAAGGCAAAGGATCAACATTCAAGAAGTCTACAAAGCTTGAGGATCAAGAAGGACCCCCAAAGGCATCTCCATCAACCACCAAAGTCAAGAAGGACAAATCAAAGGTGAAGTGCTACTATTGTAGCAAGATGGGGCATTATGCCTCGGAATGCTTCAAGAGGAAGCAAGATCAAAGCCAAGCCAACATGAGAAAAGAGGAGGAGGAGGAGAGTTCACATGAGGACTCTCTCATGATGTCCATATTTTCTTCAACAAGCTTCAAAGGAGAAGATCATTGGTGGATTGACTCGGGTGCTAGTTCACACATGACTAGTAAAAGGGAGTTTTTCTCTTCTCTCTTATCTTATGATGGACCTATAAAGTCTATCTATACAGCAAATGATGAAGCTTGTAAGATTGAAGGAGTTGGTAGCATTCCCCTTTGCTTAGGATCTTCCAAAAAGATCAACATAGAAGGTGTTTTGTACATTCCTACAATAACAAAGAATCTACTAAGTGTTGGCCAAATGGTAGACAATGGTTTCAATGTTGACTTTGCTTCAAATGAATGTTTCATCAAGAAGAAGGGTAAGATAGTGGCTAAGGGCACTAGACTTGGCAAACTTTATAAGCTGGATGCATTTGTGGATACTAATGTTGTCATGTTGGCCGAGAAGAGCAAGATATCTACCTTTACTTTATGGCACAAAAGACTTGGACATGTCAACTCGGGTTCCATGGAGGCTATGATCAAGGAGGAGTATGCTTTAGGCCTACCAAGGTCTATTGGGAAGGAAGACAAGGTTTGTGAAGCTTGTGCCTTATCCAAGGCACATAAGAAGGTGTTTCCTAAATCCATCACAAAGTCATCTCATCCTCTTGAACTCATACACTCGGATGTGCACATTGCTAGCACCAAATCTAATGGAGGTTCATCCATGTTTTTAACCTTCATTGATGACTACTCAAGATATTGTTGGGTGTTCTTACTTTCCTTCAAGTCTCAAGTATTTGATACTTTTGTAAAGTTCAAGTTGTTTGTGGAAAAGCATCATAATCATAGCATCAAGATTCTTAGAAGTGACAATGGTGGAGAATTCATCTCCAATGAGTTCAAGGCCTTTTGTGAGGAGGAAGGGATCAAGAAAGAGACTTCTTGTCCTTACACTCCTCAACAAAATGGAGTTGCTGAAAGAAGGAATAGAACATTATGTGAATGTTCTAAGGCTTTAAGATTAGATGCTTGTTTGCCCAAATCCTTTTGGGGTGAGTCTCTTGTATGTGCAAACTACTTGATGAATAGGGTGTCTTGCAAAGCAATTGAAGGCAAAACTCCTTATGAGATGTTGTATGGAAAGAAACCCAATCTTAATCACTTAAAAGTTTTTGGGTGTATATGTTATGTGCATGTGCCATTAGAAACAAGAACCAAGGAGGATCCATCTTCCACAAGAGGGATCATGCTTGGATATGCAAGCTCAAGCAAGGGCTACAAAGTCTATCTTCCATCCTTCAACAAATTTGTTGTTTCAAGGGATGTCATCTTTGATGAACATCATATGCATATGCTTGAAGAAGGCTCAAGTGCTCCAACAATCAAGAAGAAGATGGCCGAGGAGCAAGATCTTGGTTTTGAGGAGGAGCTCATGGAGGAGCAAGCACCAAACCCACCTATCACACCAAGGAGATCTTCAAGGGCAAAAGTGGAGCCATCAAGGCTCACATATCAAGGAAAAGGACAGCAAGTTGAGGGTATCTCATCCACTTCTTATGCTTTATCTAGTTTTGAAGAACCATCTAATGTTGAAGATGCATTGAACTCCAAAGAATGGTATAAAGCTATGTTGGATGAGTATGATGCCTTGATTGAGAATGAAACTTGGTTGCTTGTTGAGAGACCTCAAAGGAATGTAATAGGATGCAAGTGGGTCTTCAAGCTTAAGTTGAATGCAAATGGGAGTGTTAACAAGCATAAAGCAAGATTAGTTGCAAAAGGTTATGCTCAAGAGAGAGGGATAGACTATGAGGAAACTTTTGCACCCGTGGCCAAGATGGTCACAATAAGACTAATCATTGCACTTGCATCACATTTTGGATGGATTCTATGTCAAATGGATGTCTCTAATGCTTTCTTGAATTGTTTTTTGGAAGAGGATATCTATATGGAGCAGCCACAAGGGTTCATCAAGCATGGAATGGAGAACAAAGTATGCCATCTCCAAAGAAGCATCAATGGCTTGAAGCAAGCCTCGAGATCTTGGAATTCAAGACTACATTGCTATCTTATTTCACTTTCTTTTGTTCAAAGTGAATATGATCCCACTCTTTACATTAAGTTTGATGATGTTGGTATTGTACTTTTACTCATTTATGTAGATGACATCATCATTAGTGGAAATAGTGTTGATGGTATTGAAAAAATCAAGATAGATCTATCCTTAGAGTTCAAGATGGTAGATCTAGGGTGTCTTCACTTAATCTTAGGCATAGAAGTACTTAGAGGGTCTGATTTTATCTTTATAAGTCAAGTAAACTATGCTCAAAGTCTTTTGAAGAAGTTTAAGATGGAAGTATGCAAAAGTGTTGACACACCAATGGAGCAAGATGTAAAAGTGCCAAATGAAGATGATGAAAGATCCTTCATGGACATCACTTTGTTTAGGAAACTTATAGGTTCCCTTAATGTGGATCACTATAACT
>MU836690.1:0-25050 GCA_029204225.1 Diphasiastrum complanatum
ACCGTCAATTTATTGTATTTTATTGGGATGTCTTGGCATGTACTAATTGAGATGATGTAGCTCTTATAGTAAACATTTCCTTTTTTCATATGAGCTTCAATTTTAGATTCTCAACGAATTTGCTGGATTTTTAAAAGCTTTGCAAACTGATCTTGATGGAAAGCAAAGGCTCTTTTATATAAGAAATGGCCCCTGTAACACTCTTTTGAGAAAAACTATGTGGCAATTGCCCTTGTGTGATGTGAAAGATTTCAGATCATTGATGATCCAAAATCATATCATGATCTTTGGTTAGAGAGAGAAGCAAATCAACAATCCTGCCAATGTAGAAAAATCAACATCTGCATGCAAAATGAGATGTAAACTCTAAGAGATACTGATCAAACATGAACTAGAACATAAAATATAGTTGATATCTGTACATTTACATTAACCTACTATCCTTCACACGTGTGAACCTAGAAATAGCATAAAATGAGCATTCTACACATAGATTTGCAAGATAACATCAAGAGAGTGCACCAATGAGTAGTAGAACCCAAAGAGAACCATGTATAATGATGAAATGAGATAGATAAGAGAGAAGATATGTCTCCCCACGAGTTACATCCTTTTATAGCAAGTCCAAATCCTATTTGGCCATTTGGCTCCAAACTTGTTTACACTAGTGTCTGTGTGTCTATCGTTGTATTTGTTGCCATATTTAAAACAATATCTTTTAGAGAAACAAATACATTATGGCGATGGAAAGCAACAGAATCCTCATTGTTGCATAATGTATTTACATCTTGGGACTCGAGGGAAAGTAGAGCACAAAGGTGATTTAATAATGTGTGATCTTTGTCGTAAGACAATGACAATAATATATCACATTGCAACCGGTCAAACATGCTCCTTAAGTTTTTACAGGGACGTTCAAGTTTGGCACATGGTCGATGGGACAACTTGGATGCAGAGATGGACATCAAGAGTCTGAGACTATCATATATATGGCAGATGATGAAGTGGGGAAAGTCTGGTGTCAATAGTGATTGAAGTTTGGAAGATGTACGGGGCTATGCTTGGATTGATATTTATTGATGGTGCCCACAAATTTTGTGTTCAGTATCAACGAACAAACTATAAATATTAACAATGAATTGGTTTCTAGATTTTTTTTTAATGGTTGTTGATTACATATAATACAATGAATTGTAATATTTAAATGTTGGTGTCTGGTTTTGCAGATCAGGAAACCGCGTAGAGAAACAACCAAAAGTTGGTGCTTCATTTTTAGGATTCGGTCATCCAAAAATACATGGACTATGAGATGCTCTTATGTACTAGCTTTCACTAATGACAATGATCTATCTGACGGGATTCTATCATAGGATTAGTTTTATCATTTACATGTTTGGTGAGGTATGAGGTATGATTTGGTTTGGGGTGCAATTTCAATGTAAATGTTCGTCGTGCACGCATAGATATTTTTTCCTAAGAAATTATTGATGAAAAGTTTAGAAAATGTGTGGAATTACATTTTGTGTTTGTATTTCCTAGTTTATTATTTTTGAAAATTTAGAGATTTTTTTTGAACCCCTACTATAAAAGAAAATGCACACTATAAAGGGTTTGTGTCCCATTGTTTTGCCACTTCATCATTAGAGTGTTAGAGTTTTTTCTAATTCAAGGGGAAACAACATTATCACATCAAGCCACATTAGAAGTAGAGAAGCTAGAAAGACGAACTAGAAGTAGGATTAGGAGCAGCAACAGCAACATGAGCAGTAGCAGGAATCAGGGGGTGGGAGGCATGGACCAAAATCCCGAGAAAGAGTGCTATATTAGATGGTCCAACTGACTTTACCTTGGATCAACAACAAGAGCAGTGAGCAGGAGAAGGGAGCAATAGAAGCAGCAGTCAAGAAGTTAGAAATCAGGTTTTGATCGGATTCATGTAGTATAACCTCTAAATGTGATGATGTAATTACTGTACAGTTTAGTTGGTTTACTGATATGGGGTTGTGATCGGGACGTGACCCGTTTTGGATTATTGATTGGGCACTGATCCCGTAGCCGGCTACTTGGGTTAGCCGAGTAGCCACACATATGAAGAATTAGCCTATACAGAGTTATTTACAGTACTTGCTATACTTGGGAGCATGTCCTAAGTTTGTTGGTCAAAATTGGCCATATTGGCCCGACCTTAGTTTGACAGGTGGTAGGGCCAATTCTAGGACACCTGCCTTTTCATGCAGTTTGTGAATACTCTATATGTACAGTGTTTCTTTGTAATCTATTAACTTTTGATGTGCCATCTTTGAGAGCTTGTGAGGAGTGGCTATGGTGATTGTCTGATGTGATCTGCATACTACACTAGATTCTATCAGAATTTCAACTTGGTATCAGAGCGTCAGGGTGATGCAGGTATGCACGATCCGATGGAGCTATGGGATAGCGTCTTTCACCAGAAAAAAATAGCACTCAAAGCGTCTCAGAGAGAGGACTCTATACGGGGTATCGGTAGTCTGGGATGGCATGAGACAACAATGTTCTTTTGATCGGAGCTTCGGGGAAGATCAAACGATCGTCGTAGGTGGATTTCGGAGGAAAATTCATGAAAAATCTGCAGTTTTGGTGGTTTCGGGGGAAATCATCGATGATGGCATTATTATTCACTGTATGGACAGTCATTTGGCGTAACGAGGCTTTCATGAGATGCAAAGAGCAGTGATGGAAAGCCATGGCAATTTACAGGAGCAATTTGGGTGGAAATCGATGAAATTTCAAAAATTTCCGGTTTAGGGATTCATCCCTATCCAATTATTTGAAGTGCTTTGTAAATAAAGAGATTTGCATTCATCATAGCAAATTTTCTTCAGATGTTGCGACAATAATAATGGCAATTAAAGCGTTATCCTATTTCTCGAACGAGCATAAATACCCTCCGAATACATATAAAATTATTTTTGCGAAGAGAGACATTGTCATAAAAGTATTTGGCTATCTAACTGAGGAAGTTCCAAAAAGGTCTTCCTCAGCTGTTGTTTTCTCCGGATACATTGACTTGAGCAAAAAAAGATCCATTGATTTTCTAGATCCATATGATAGAAAAAAATTTCTTCATGACCACACAGCAAAGCTGATCATTAAAGACAAAGAGAAACAATGATTTTGCCTTGCATTGTACTTGAAATGATGTGATATAATACATATATTTTTCAAGTCTGATATCATGAAAATTACTATGGGTTGAGTCTTGCATGAATATTACTTTTGTCTATAAATTTGCACGCCTTTCTGAATTTCCTGATAATTTGTTGATCTAATTTTATATTGGATTTGAATACGCTTGTAGAACCATTGAAATAGTTGGATGAATGTAACTAATTTTTTGAGATATTCCACCGTGTTGTGTAATTTCGATGAAATTTGCTGCTTTGGCTTGCCAATGAGATTTCTCCATTTCTTTTGATGACCAAATACTTAGACTGTCATAAGCTTTTGCAAAAAATGATGCATGATGTCGTAAAATGTGCTGCAATATCATAGATACAAATATTGTCATATTAATCATTTTAAATTTAGGCATACATGCCAATGAAATCATAATTCGAACAGTTAGTTACATTGAAAAGCGATTTACCATATAATGCGTAATATGATCTTCACCCCAGGCGTCTTTTACTGCGACCACAAACTCAATTGTTGATTTCAAAATTAGTAGGACATCAGTATCAGACAGTTTATCTTTTATGAGCAATTTGACCATGTAGTCAAGCTTTGTCCAGACTTCAACTTTTTTAATCCTTTTTGTTCCTTTTTCTTCAAAATCCTTTTGTGGCATTGAGTACATCTATCCAAATTGAGTACTGGACTTTAGTTGGTTTTTCGGAATGATTTGATAAGAAACGACGAGCTTTGAATCCTCCTATACTTGGTTTGCATGGGATGTTTCCTGTTTTTCCTGAAAGCTTCTCGTCCTTTTGTATTTTAACGTGTCCTTTGTGAAGTCCCGCTTTTGATTAAACTTCTTCCAATCGAGCTATTGCTTTTTTGGCTAATGACTCTGGCTTAGTATTTCAAGCAAACCAAATATGAAGGTATATCAATTTTTCGATAATTCTAACCTCTCCATGTAGTGTACAAATGTGAACATTTTTAAGCGGAATCGATAATATTGGTTTCCCAAGTCGGATCTTCTATATCCCTTGAAACTCTCGTGCTCTTCGACATGTTATGTGTAGTTTTCATGCAATAGAGGCATGGATGTTTTGAATTTGTTCCATGTGAAATGTTGAACATGCGCTTCAACGACTTTAGGTCTCCAGCCAAATGTCATTCCACCTTAAAATCACCTATTCCATGAACATTGAGTGGTGTGCCGCTCATATGATTCTTAATTATCTCTGGATATTCTGTTTTACTAAAAATCCAAAATAGAATGTCATGATCTTCTTTTAAAACATGTTTGAAAATTGAACTTAGACCTATAATAACAAAACAATATTAGCTTAAAACACAAAACCGTAAATTCTCGAAATGAATTAGTTGCTAGTACTCAATAGAATAGATTTAAACCTGGAAAGCTGCCAACCACCGAATATTATTTTTGGACTACACACTGAAATCAAGACTCTCCGAGTTTATCATATTGCTTAATGCTCCATTCATTAGTGTAACACTAACCCTTTCTAGCTTTTGTCCCTTTATTACTTCTGATTTATCTAACTTGAGAACTAATATCAATTTTTCAACACTTTCATTTGTGATTCCATAAAACTTTACAATAAATCTCAGTAAATGATTCAAATCTACAAACATACTGTTGGTGGAATCTTGTGACAAAGTGCCATGTTTTGAGTTATAAATTTCATTGATATGGTAAGGAATACCAATGATGTTTTGCAAACTTCTATTTTAACACATCCCTCTCTAATTTGATTTGAAAGGGCCGGGAAATATGGAATTTTTTTATATGTACTTGTCCAAATGCCTCTTTGATAATTTTAAACATTGTGTCATATGCATCCCCTGCTAATACCAGAATAATCACATGCTCCTTGTATCAATTTTTGGTCAAGGATCTTGCCAACTTCGCCCATAAGGGCCTCTGCAATCTTGGACTTGATTCGAAAATATCGTTGATTTCCTAGTTGACCTCATCATCGACTTGGTTGTAAGTACTGCACTCAAAGACTTTTCAATCATGTCCTTGTCTTTCAGATTTTCATTGGTGACTAAAGCTGATCTGCAAAATAAAAATAAGATTTAGAAAAAAAACAATTTACAATCATTGATGCGCTAGATGAAACAAAACCATGAATAGTTTATAAACATAATCTTACTTGAAAGCATATATTCTTTTTTTCCGTTGACCCCCACTTGATGAAAGCTTGTCAATACTTTTTAAAATAACTCTTTTTCCCTTATTGTTCAGTATTTTCTTCCGTAATGTGTTTACTTCTACATTTATTTGACAATATGAGGTACGCAATGTTTGTACAATTAGTTTCATATTGTCAGTTTCTTGGTTAAGGTTTAATATAATATCTTGCAAACAAGAATTATCTATTTTCAAGATTTCACTCTCTTCTTTTCTTTGCAACAAAAGAGTTTTTTTTTCTCTGTAATCAGTAAGCAAACCATTCAACATATTTTCCAAACAATGGATTTTTTTTATTGAATTACTAATGCCATAACTTTTCAATCTTTCACAATAACCCAATAGACCATTGTGTCTTTCACACAAAAACAGTATGAGTTGTGTGACTGATCTAAAATTTGGACATTGCATTGAGCTTGGATCGATTGGATACAAACTTCCATCAACCCATAGATCACAATGTTTTCTGTCTTTCGTCCTTTGGTGAGCTGGTAAGGTGGATCCTTTCAAATTTTTTCTCGACAGTGGAGCATATTATGTGGCAAGATCAATATGGAGATGATATTTAGACATCTTAATAATCGATAGATTAATGTAGTAGAAAAACAACTTGTTATATATCTTGTAAGCTATTAAAACTCATCTTAATTAAAAAAAAAAAAAACTTAATTGGAAAAGTTTGAAATGACCTTGGCGCTCTTTTTGATCCATCACACTCCATGTTTCTTGCTTTATATGCAAAATCAAAGCTTTGTAGTTATGAGAAAAATATTTTTCAATAGATGTGTTGAAATTGCAAATTTTTGAACTGCAAAAGTTTGAAATAACCTTGCCGTTCCATTTGATCCAACACACTCCATATCGTCTGAATTGCAAAAATTTAGATTCACGTTAGCTCTCATTGTGATCCAAAATATTCAAAGTTTTTTGCCATGATTTTCAAATCGATAAGACTGTTTTCCTTTGATGTGAACGCTATGAGTAGATGGAAAGAAAACTTTGATGTGCAATACGATTTGCATTTACATGAGAAGTTATGTTAGTTAATGGTAGAAAATAGAATCTTGAAGTATGGACCCCACGCGTTGCGGCTACCCAACTTCCAGTTAACTACATACGTTACTAGTGAGGTCAAGTCATCGGAGTTGTGCGGGCAGACCAAAAACTCAGTCGGAGTTTTAAAATCCGACGATTTTCTCTCTCTTACGTGGCATTTCTTAGACAGCCCTTTTGGGCCTTGGAACTCCTCTAATGTCTACTTCATCCAACTTAATGACAAACATAACTTTGCCTCTAGAATCTACAACACTGAATTCTCGTAAATAACATACACAAAAGCATTTTTGCTGACGATAAATAGAAAAATAAAAATTGAAATAGCTGTAAAACGAACTCATCATCTCTTTTGACATCGTAATGTCATATCATCATTGCTTGGACCTTTTCCAGATCCAAAAATATATTGTTGTATTGGTTATAATGAAAATGAATGATAGATCTCTTTTCTTGTTGGATATTGTATAAGTATCCTCAATATGAAAAAATTCACCTAATTCATTTTCTATGAATGAGTTTGCATTCTCATTTCGTAGATTGAAGCATTTGTAAGCAAGTAATATTTGATGTCATTTCAATCCCTTTTGGTCATATTTCTTCATAAAAAAATTTCAATGCTCTGTATCCTCTTCGACTCACACCTCCTTAATCACATGCATAAACCATCCCTCTAGCATTTGGATGAACTTGGTGGCAAGTCTTCTTGCAATCTTTAAACGAAATGAATCACTCGTGTCATTTTCCACAATTTGCATCAAATCTTTACCCTCCATGAAATACTTCATATATTTGGTGCTATGAAGATTTTTCTCCGACCATGTTTTTCACAAACTCTTTCGTCAATCTCTTATGTCTTTTACTAGCACCACCACCTGGTGTCAGAACATCTAGTTTGTGTCTTTTTGTATTTTCTTTTAATTGGTCATCTGTTGAGACTCGACGCTTTCGTTGTAATCCATATAACATCTTTTGAAGACTAATGTTTGAAGATTGCAATTCTTCAACCTTTGTGACAAAACTAGTGAGCTTAATTTTAGATTTGTCATTTCTTTAGCCAATGTCTGATTTGTTCCTTGCAATGATTTTAATTGCTCATTCATGTTCAAGATATGAACGCTTATGATTTGCCGACATTTCAACTTGGATTCTTTGAGAATCCATAACTCTACAGTAGCCAAGAAGTCCGTTGGCACCATCACCAACGAACCTTATGTACATCACAAAATTGAGAAGAAATAATTGACAATGGATTAGGTGGGTACAAATCACCTTTTACATTCTTCATGCCTTCTAACCTCCAACAATGCATTTCATATGAGTTCAAATTAACACCCCATGCAACTTTGGTTGTGGAATATTCTTTCTCTAGCTTCACATGCTAGTGAAATTTTGTTCCCATCTTGAAAATGTCCACGATCCAAAAAGAAATATCAAACTTTGATATAATGTTTTTCAAAAACGAATTTGGCTTAATGTTAGTTTGAAGTATGCATTTGAACTGAGTATGGCATGAGTATTGTGTCATGCCTAGGGCCTATGTGTTGTACTTTTGGAATGGCATTCAATAAAAGGCCTTGTCCTACTCTAAGGCTATCCTAGTATAGTCTATGCAACAAACCTACAAAAGTATATGAAAATAGATCTTAGAATTAGTTCTTAACCCATGCTCACTGTGTGGTAACCCATGGTAACGGTGCCACGTAGGATGAATTAGCACTAAACTAATTATGATTAAGAAACTTGTTTAGGCAAAGAAGAGGCCCTTTTTTAGTTCAAAAAGGGCCCTAATGAATACTCATGTTTCTAGAGAATATTGTTGTACATTGTATAGTGTACTAGAGGATGTCATCAAGGATATATTTTATATTGTTTATCTTTTCAGTTGTCTATGCTCTCGTCTTCAAAAACAAGGCCAAGTACTAAAAAGGATATGCCAATTGGATACTCCTAAGTCCCGACACCCGACTCCTGGGACAAAAGTCCTAACTCCTGACTCTTGCCTCACTGCTCAGCACTCAAGGCTATACATGCTACTTGGTAACCTTGCTACAATCACCAACTAGTGTAACTTGTTTAATGTGTAGACTTACTAGTCTCCACAATCCCCCCCAAAAACAAGAACAAAATAAAAAGGGTTGAATTATTTCTCGATTCGAACCAGGGTAACATATTCAAATCGACCGATTAGGATAGGCTGGTAACCTTGCATCATAAAAGAATTTATGTCCCTACTCCTATTCCTATTGAAACCTAAGTTCTTGAGTCCATGCATAAAAAAATTGAAGGTTTCTATTCGTGTTCTTGTTTGTGTTCAACTTAAGTTGCTGATTTCCCGTTCATGTTCCCCTGTTCCTAGAGCTTCTTGTTCTTGTTCTTGTTCCTAAGTCATTTTTCATGTTCTAGTTCCTAAGTTCATAGGGCTTCATGTTCCTGTTCCTAAGCAGATTTCTGAGATTGTGATTTTTCTTGCTCTTCCTATGTCTATTCCTAAGTTCCGTTTCTATTTTTCTTCATGTTCCTGTTCCTAAGAGCATCTTCGCATGAGTTTTAGTTTAGGAACAGGCTACCTATATTGATATTTAGAAGTGATTGTAAATGTCTGGCATGCTACGTTGTCGAAGATACAATCATGGCAAAACTTAGCACACCCAAATATGGGTTCCTTGTCTACAGATACTCGTCTGTGGACGTCCTTTGTCACATGCAATAGAGTAAAGCATTTTTTATTGCATTCATGAAAGACATGAAACAAAATTATACATTCGATATTTGCCAAAATAAGCAGTAAACCCTAAACTCGGCTCAGCTCAAGGCTTCAGCCAGATGATTTTCCAATTTCAGTCTTACGATTGCCAGAAAATTGATGATTGAAGAGAAATGCGACTCTAGGTGAAGGATAAGCACTCCTCGCTGGAGCAATCATTTCCAAAAACTTTCTTTAACAAAGATAAGGAATAAGGATAGTGCAAAAAGATGTCCGACCCAAATTTCATCTGATCATGTTATTGTCAACACTACCAGCTGTACCCTAAACCCTACTGAGAGCATCTAAATGTCGACAGTGATTGCCTCAGTGGAGTCTCCATGTCCACGAATATTGTGAGTGTTAGACATCAGTGCTCAAACACACTTAATCCACTGCATGACTGATGAACTCTTTGCCAATATCACCACACAAGACAAATTAGAGTTCAAGCCTGTTCATTAGCTGGACAAAATACATCAAACTCATCCTTTGCCCTCACTCTCACTTGCATCACTAGATACTGCAAGCATCTCAGTATCATCACCCTTCATACACTCTGGCTTCCAGCAGGAACCTGATTAGTCTTCTCATCCTGCAAAGAACAAAAGAAGAATACAAACAAGATCACAGCAAAATATGCATAAGTACCAGCAGAAAAGTCAGTGAACTAAATATGCAAAATTAAATTTCTGCCAATCCTTGTTGGGCAGGAAGAAACTGCCCCGTTGTTCATAAAATCACATAATCATGCCTGCATAATATCTTCAGAGGCTTCCACTATTAATATGACTGCTTTGCTGTCCAGGTTCTTTTTGTATTACCTTCTTTATCCTGCTGAGCTTCGCCATGATCTGGATGAGGACTCTTCAACTCTGGTGCTGTTTCGGAATCTTGCCTAGATAGACCCATTATGCTTGGATCAAAATTGTCATCACGAGCTGGTTCAGATTCTTCTGACATTTTATGTTTATCTGAGTCAACAATAAGGGTAGGGACTTCCACCTCCTGTGAAGCAAACAGAAGTGAAATGATCACATTTGAGCACCAAATCTTTCTTCCTAGAATACATTGGGCACCATAGTCACCTCAAGCATGAGACTGTACATAACAGGAATAGGCCTCATTTGAAAAGTTTCAGTTAAAGGGGGTTGTGAAATACTAAGGGGGCAAACTCAGAAAGGGCAGGACTGCAACGCAAGGTGTTGTCATCTGTTCCTGATAGATCTTCTGGAGAATAATAGTCATATGTATTGGGGCATAAAGCAACACACACTCTATTCTAGTGATTGTCAAAAACTGCAAGACCATATTCACATATTGTAATATTATATAGACCAACAAAACATCTTTATTAAAGTAAGAACACAAGTAACATCAACGCTTCCATTTATAGGCTGGAATATCATACCAAGAAACCCATACCTAGGATTGCTAGCATCATCACTCATGGTGAGGATTCAGGTGGATAGCCAACATGGATTGTCAAGTGTTAAATTAGCGTAACAAGCTCTCTAGTAGCTCAAACACTGTAACACTAGTTTGCCTTCCAGCTTACTTAGAAGAAGTCATTCAAAACCTCTCACTAACTTGCCTGACATGTACAATTGAAAACATTCAGCCCCAAGCTTGCCGCAATAAGCTACACTTTTTTTTGTGAGACATCTTTTTGTTTGCTCCTGCAACGAGAGCAAGCTTCTCTCCATATCTGGTTCCACTCTCACAGTTCTATTTGAAGTAGGAGCGATTTGCTTTGATGCTTGTCATTCCCAGTGTGCTTGCAAGAACGAAAGCATAAGACTCCGGAAGACAAACTATCTTCTCATCTACGTCAATCTTGCATTGGATGGCAGCAAGCTTCTGGTTTGCACCTTTTGAAAATGCTTGTTCATGGAATCAGTTTTTAACATTTTGAGCAGGGCGACTTCCCATATGGAAGAAGATTCATACAATCCTTTCAACATATCCCAGACTAGCTTGGATGTACGAGCAGAGTAATCATGCATCTGCTCATCAATGCTTAGCAAATGTAGAGCTTTTGTTGTGTTCCCTTTTTATGCCCATATATTGCCCCTCCTCAAGGATCATCTGGCTTCTCTTCTTCGCCTGCGACGATCTCCCACAGATCATTGTCATGTGGGAGCATCTCCACCTTGAGCTTCAATAAATGGAAGTTCTCCCCATTGAACTTTTCTATTGCTTGCCACTGAGCAATTATTATTATCAATAGCCATCTTCACGATCATGCTTCAGAACTATCAAACACTATGAAATACATGAAGGGATGCTTGAGAGATCACGAGGAGAAGGCAAGGGAAGAAGCATCACAACAAACAGTCATCATTGGACGGCAGTGTAGAGAGAAGGAGAAGAAAGAACAAGCAATATGGAAGACTCTCTAGTCCACTTCAGAAGTTGATTCCTGGGTGACTGGTAGGAACTGCCATTTTTAACTGGGTGACCTGGAGTAGCCAGTCATCTCCTTTCTTGGGCCAGCAAAGAAGCATGAGCATTGTGTGTGGGCCCATAGCCAATGTTGGGGCAGAAAGCAAATGCAGAAAACACGCACTCTAATCTAGTGACTGCCAAGAACTGCAAGACCATATTACATATTGTATAATATAGAAGGACAAAACAAGAGAGCTCTACATCTTCAGAACTACAAACAGAAGTACATCAAAAAGCAGTCCTCACTGTTGTTTGTTGTGTTGATTGGTAGTAGGCTGTACTCACTGCTATTTGTCGTGTTGATTGGTAGCCTATGTGGGCTTCTATTTCTATGCTGGAAGTGCATGTATCGTACCAAGAAACCCATACCCAGGATTGCCAACATCATCAATCCTGGTGAGGATTCATGTGGATGGTCGATGTGGATTGTCAAGTGTTGGATTAACATTAGAAATATGAAAGTTTCTGGTCTAATTTTGTGAATTTACTCATGCTTTTGACTCGTTCGAAGAAATTCAGTTTTCATCATAACCATCTATGACTTGAATGACAATCCTAATGTTAGAATGTCCCCAAAGTCCAAATTGTCGGAATTCAACGTGAACTAAAAGCGAAACATTCACAATGAATTAAGTGACTCACGTTCTATGAACAATAACAAATTATGCATACAAGTGGAAGTAAAGTAGGATATCAATGGAGACAAATCTCTACTGCCTACCTTCCAATATGCATCATAATCTCTAGGATGTAGAGGTTATGAGTGTTAATCATGCAACCTATGAACCCGCTCTGATACCATGTCGGAATTTAAGGTGAATTAGAAGCAAAAACATTCACAATGAATTAAGTGACTAACTATGAACAATCACAATTATGCATACAAGTGAAAGCAAAGTAGGATATCAATGGAAACAAATCTCTATACAAAGAATGTATGTACACAAGCATTGCCACTCTCTCTAGTCCCTCCAGCCTCTTCAGGGCTCTTCCTCCTCTCTCAGCAGAGATAGAGAAATTCAAAGGCCAATGGTTCCCTCTGTGGAATATTCAACAGCCAAGAACATAGGAGTTACAAATGCAAATGTAAACCCTTGGCATTGAACAGCCAAGTGCTAATTGGAGAAGAAGGTCACTTGCCCCATGGACCCTCCATTATGAGTTGGGCCCCTTCAAACTTGAGGACATGGACCAGAAGTTAAAAAAATGCTCCTTGGGTCCTCAAAACCATGTACATTGCCCCAACTTCATTAAATAAGGCATTAACCCCATGAAGTCACGCAATCCAAGCCTGGAGAAAGCTCTGTACTCGCCATACTATCTTTGGAGAAGATTCCACCCAAGGAGAAAATAAACTCTGATGACCCCTAACAGCCGTTCAAAGTGTACCTTTTGGTACCTTCAACTTTCGCAATCAGAGCATCTCCATTAAAGGAAAAATAGGACAAATAGTGACTTCTAACACAGAAGGCATGAAGGCAGGCAATTTCTGAAAACTTATGCTCAAACAGAGATCTTAATTTATGCGAAAAAATGTGTGCACACCACAAAATGAAATCAACCAAGCACAAATTTATAAAAAAGGAAAAGTACATTAAAAAACAAAGGATCTTTTATGCCCAAAAGTATGTTCATCAACATCATACATCATGCAAAAAATCTTCCTAAAGAGCAAGTACCTCTGTATCTACATTCGTTGCTTCCTGAGATTCCTTTTCTTCATCCATAAGGTGTTCCATTGTGTTCGTGGCTTCTTGTGTATCATGCTCTTCTTTGTCAGCAGCATCACCTTCTACGGCCGGTTTTTCTATTTTCTCATTCTTCTTCGCCAAAAGTACAGAAAGCTACATACAAGAGTGACAGCATATAACCAACTTATACTTCTTGTACTACTTACCAAGACAATGATTTCACAGAAGTTGCAGATTTGTTATCAAAAGAAAAGTTTAAAATTCTACATTGTTTTGGCTTCGCACACTAGCATCAAGTAATAAAGTATAAAAGAAGAAAATCTATCCCAAAAAATCAAAACAAATTTGTGTACATAAACTAGATGTACTTGAGATATTTCATCAATAAACTTGCACAGACTGTTAAAAAGAATGGACTATAAAATTCTAAGGAAATTCATACAAACGCATCCAACCATTCAAAAACTATAGCTTTTATGCTTGACACCATAGTTGCCCATTCCGGAACTTTACCAAACTAAAAATCTAAAAAATACTTAATTTTCTATCAAGGGATTACAGCAAAAAGCAAACCTCAATCATTTAGCAAAACTGCTTTTTCTGGAGAACCATTGTCTCCTACAAATGATGAGCCACTAGGAGCTGAGTCTGAGCAAGGTTGTGACCCATATACTCGGATCATCAGCCAGCAGATGGTGGGCATATTTATCACCATCTGGGTGCAAAAAGAACTGTCGCCATGTGCATATCTTGAAAGTTTCATGTGTTGGGTGTGGACTAATGGGCTACTATGGACAGAAGGTGATTAATCTTGCCTTTGACCAATGTTTAACATCCAGGTAAGCTTATAACAGTAGCTCACATCAAATTTGCTCCTTTGCAAGGATTCTCTGTGTCAAAATTTTCATGCCTGCTGGTTACTCCCATCAAGTTTAGGATCCTTGGCTTATATCTCCCACGATGACAAACCAGGCACTCAGTAAGTTCTAAGATCAGGCAGGGAGATCAGTTGTCTTCCATTAGTCATACAAATCGGTATTGTAGGAAGGATTGAGTGTGTTCTCTTCTGTTGACTCTTCCTTTCAGGGGCTTCCTTAGTCAATTGTTAGACGATCACTCTGTTTTGATACCTGTTTCGGGTTTTTTTTTTAAACATTCCAACCCAGTACTGTATCAAATGTATTGTACGTTCCAGCCCAAAAGTCAGAACGGGATACATGTCACTACAACAATCTTCATAGTCAAACAGCTTAATTTTCTTACTTTTCTTAGAGATAGATATAGCCTCTTCTTCTTTTCTCTAGATGGTAGGTACACTATTTCTGTGTTTCATCCATAGTTGCCCATGTATTTTTTATCTAAGGATTTCTGCAGCCAACGACCCAAGCACAAATACACGTAGCAGGTCTTTTACTTCGCGGGGCTTACATAGTTCTTTTTCATTTCGTGATGATGGTCACGGCAAGCAAAGAACTAGGTTTCAGATGGGAAATGAGAAAGATGCTGAAAAAGGGAATTCTGCGGATGTCAAAGATACATAGGATTTAATACCTGGTTTTTTTTTAAAGGTTCTGACCCAGTACATTCCGGAACGTACAGTACGTTCCGGCCCAAAAGGGTCGGAACGGGTTTCTAAGATTTCATCTGACCTTGTAAAGTGTTATCTTTCTTGGTGTAAAGAGCACAGAGGCATTGATGGTCTGTGTCATAGTTGCATGTTCCGTTCTGGACCGTGATCCAGAACCCGATTTGGGAAATCCCATTAGAGTTTCCTGGAACGTGCACTAACTTATTCTTTTTTGATCTTTTTTTCAAAAAAACAGAGTTGTTGGTGTGTGAAATTGTTTAGACAGTCTGTTAAAAAATTTCTGCTACTATTAAGGTTTTTTTAAGGCTATTTAGTGTTTTTTAAACTTTTATGGAAAGAAAAAAAAAAGCAATCCAAACAGCGTTCCACTGTCCAGCGATCCAGAATGCTCGTTCCGGATCACTGTTGCAGCCGAACGCGTGCAGCGCTGGTCTGTGTACATGTCAAAGTGGATGGTGACACAATATAGGTAATAACTCTTCTTCATGGGGCTCTATAAGAAGGAAGTTTGCACAACCCATGGACAGTCACACCTTGGTCTTAACAACAGATGGCCCCCGACCCACAACATCGGCATGAATTTCAACTATGAAATTTTACCAAAATTGGGTAACATAAAATGGGAGCAGTAATAAGCAGTGCCTTGAGTTTATTCGAGGTTGTCAGATATTTAGAAAATTGTGCCAAGGGGAACACCTTCACGGCAAAAGGCATGGAGAAGTAATGCTATGATAGCAAAATATGTGATAGATTCACAAAGGTGGGTGGTAACATCTAAGAAAATGTGAGCATTATCAACATCCTTAGGTAAGGGACAAGACTATATGGAACTAGCTTTTGCAAGATAAAAGCAAAGTGTTCAGTAGAAAGTTTGGTTGTTTCTGCTCCCGTGTTACAAGTCGTGGATCCAGATTTAAGTTACATCGTGAGAATTGATGCAAGTGATTCTGCGATTGGAGCAGTTCTATTACAAAATGATAGGTTGATAGCATTTGAGAGCAAGAAATTCATTGGACCTCAATTGCGTTATACAACTCAGGAAAAGCAGTTAATTCTTATGATCCATGCATTTAAAACCTGGAGACATTATTTGATATAGTGTATATTGATCAACAGCCTGTGAAATACTGTCGCAATCGGCATGATTTTTATTTAAAGCTCGATGGGTTGAGCTGAGCTTATGCAGGAATATGATCATGAGACCCAAAGGTAGCTCTAATCAAGTTGTTGATGCTCTCAGTTGATTGGTGAGTTAAATGAACTTTCATTCACCTAGATTTCAAATAATCTGTGTCTTTCAATGAGAGGACGATATGACAATGATTCTCATTTTGGTCAAACATGGATGTTCGTTCAAAGCGAAACAAAAATGAGAATAGAATTGAGATTGAATCACAGGGATCTCAATTAACCAAAAAATATAAGAAGACTGGTTTACCATTCGAAATGGATTATTGTTTCGGAATAGAAAAATTTGTGTACCAAGAAATTACGAATTGAAAACAAAAGTTTAGTCTTGAGTGTCATAACGCACCATGTGCAAGTCATCCAAGTACACACAGGACTCCAGAATTGGTGAGAAGAGATTAGAGGCTAGAGAGTTATTGCATCCCTTAGATATCCTGGACAAGAGGTGGGATAGTATACCTATAAATTTTGTAATTGGACTTCCGAAGACCCAACGACAAAACGATTTTATTTGGGTAATTGTGGATAGGTTAACTAAGTTAGCTACATTCAAACCAACTAAGTCAACTGCAAAGGCATGCCAATCGTGCCAACTATTTCGCCACCACCGCAAGATCAAGGGCAAGATGACTCGGGCATTGGACAAATGGAGTTCAATCCATCTCAAGCACCTCCAGTTCAAGAAGCAGGGCCCTCCACAAGAACGGCCACACCACTTTTCCATCTGAGAAACACGCTTCCCCTCCCAGAATCGCAAAAAAAAAAAAAAAATTGGAAAAATAGCTTATGGCGAAAAAAATTTTAGGGGATCAATGGTCAAACGAGCGTTTTGCCTCTCATAAGTGCAGTAGATGGGGCACAAACAGATCTTATTTTCAATAGCTATTTGGTTGTTATTTGCTCTGGGTTTCAATAAATGCTCAGGGGGTTCGGGGGACGATAGCCCCCCGGTGGGGGATTTGGGGGGGCAACGCCCCCCAACGGCAGGGTCCGAGGGCTGCCGGTAGACCCCGGCCCCGACAGTAAGGCCTCTTCATGACTTGGCCTTCCAACTCCCTGAGCGAAAACACACTTACTGGGACCATCTGTGATCGTAACAGACAGGCTAGAGGTTAGTTTTGAGTTTCTATCCTTGACAGAAACCCCACATGGATTAATGCACCTGAACTGGACCATCCTGCACCTGAAACAGTCGACAAATTACACAGTAATTATGCTCTTAATTAGAGCTTTCATCTGATATCCATATTGCCCAAAAATAAAACCCAAAAAAAAAAATTTTAAAAAAAATGTTTCTGAAATTTTTTCAAAAATTTCAGAAACGCAGTGCAACTATGGTTTAAGCATGCTAGATAAATCCAATAACTATAAATACATAGTGGATCATACAAATCTCACTATGATTTTTTGCAAAAACACACTTTTCATAGATTTCTTTCAAATCTATTTGTTATTTACCAATCTGATTGAGAATCTCATAACTCAGTTTCTCTTATAAGAATACTATTCTTCAAACATAAATAACACATATGGGAAATCTCCGTGATTAAAAAAATATCCATTCACACGAGTCTTCCAAATATCTTTCCTCTTTACAACAAATTTTCTTTCATCCGACTTGTTAAAAATAAATGACTATGCTATAGTTAATCCACAGGTTACTTTGACCCAAAAGGTCGAGATTTGTGTAACCATGGGTATTTAGTTATTTAGGCCATGTTAAGTTTGTCTTAATTTGTGATGGACCCAATTTTGGTCATGTACTGACTCATGGGTCCTTAGGGGCCCTATCTTGACTTTTGGGGATATTCCCTACATTCAATAAGTAGGTAGAGTACATATTGGCTTATTGTGTCACATTTTACAGTTTTGGCTAAGCATTGCTCTTCATTACTTGTGTTGCTGTTTTCTCTCTCTCTCTCTCTTAGAGAAGGGCGCCCAGCCTCTTCTCTCTTGTGTCTTGTGGAGATCGATTGATAGCTAGATCCTGGTGCCTTGACTCTTGTTTTCCTTCATGGTATCAAAGCTATCGGATCTGCAGCAAGCTTGTATGTTGGCGCCCCACCAGAAGAGGAGCTACTCTACTATCAAAAGAATCCATTACGGATTTTATTACCAGGGTAAAAAATCTAAGAGATCAATTGTCTTCTATAGGGGAAATTGTACTTGATAATACTCTTGTACAAATTGTTTTGAATAGCTTACCATTTCAATATCAAAACTTTGTTATGACACTTAAGTTTGAGGGAAAGATCGCCGACATTCGACAAGCTAAATGGATTGCTACTTCAAGAAGAATTAAGAAAAAAAAACTTGATGTCTAGGGAAGTTTTCAAGGAGCTGGGTTTGTTTACCAAGAATCAAGGTAAGAAGGACAAAAAGGATCAGAAGCAGGAAGGCAAGGACAATTCGGAAAAAGGAGAAAATTCCAAATCCAATCTATTCTCAGCTTCAACATCAAAGAGCTCTAATGACTGTTGGTACATTGATTCTGGAGCAACGCAACATATGACACCACATCGTGAGTGGTTCACATAGTTTGATGACAGTGGTGAATATGCACATGTCAAACTTGGAGACAATTCTTCTTACGACATCAAAGGTCGAGGTACAATGAGAGTACATTTACCTTCAGGGAATATAGGAGAAATTAAGAATGTTCTCTATGTTCTAGGTTTAAAGAAGAATTTACTTTCAGTTCCTGCTATCGCTAAACAGAATATGAAAGTTGAGTTTGATGATAGAAATGTCTGATCAAAGACAAAAACAAAGGTTACAAAGTTGTGGCACAAAGGATCTTTGGAAGGTCGACTTTACAAACTTGATGCATCTACAACGGATCATCAGGTTTGTGCAGCTTCTAATAGCATGGCACGATGTGGCATGAAAGGTTTGGACATCTTAACTATAAAAGCTTACAGGTTCTAAAAGACAATAATATGGTAATAGGATTACCTAATATTGTATCTTCGAAAAAAATCTGTGAAGGATGTGTTATGGACAAGCATCATCATATGCAGTTTCCTAAGGATGGAGCATATAGAGCCAAGGAGATCTTGGAGCTTGTTCATATAGACTTATGTGGTCCAATGCAGATTGAGTCTATAGGGGGTGTAGGAAATCAAAGTGTCAAGATCCTTCTAACATTCAATCTCCATATACAAGAAGAAGAGGGAGAGAGTTAGGCGCCCTCAAGGAGAGAGAAAGTAGTAGCAATGCTAGAAAGGGAATGAATTACAAATGAACAATGAGTACATATAAATAGGCCTTCCAAGGGCCTAGACTCTTCCAAACCCTAAGTTCTAGAACCTTCCAAAACCTAAGCTTATCCACTACTAATAATCGGGCACCCCCAAAAGTCAAGATAGGGCCCCTTAACATAATTAACTTTACTTGGACCCACGAGTTATTACTAGACCAAAATTGGGTCCAACCTAACATTATCATTTATTATTTCTAACAGGGGGAGCATCCTACTTCATGGTATTTGTGGATGATTTTTCCAGGAAAGTATGGATATACTTGCTTAAGTATAAAAGTCAAGCTTTTAAGTTCTTTACTTAGTTCAAATCACGTGTTAAGAAGCAAACAGAAAAGCAAATAAAGATTCTACGTTCAGATAAGGGAGGTGAGTTCATATCTACAGAGTTCCAGGAATTTTGCAAAGAACATGGAATCAAGAGACAATTTGCTTCGACAAATAAACCACAGCATAATGGAGTAGCCGAGAGAAAGAACAGGTCCATTGTGGAAAGTGCTCGAAGCATGCTACGAGGTAAAAACCTCAAGAATCATTTGTGGGGCGAAGCAGTTTGTACAGCAGTTTACCAGAAGTCCTACAAAATCGGTTCTCAATCGAACTCCAGAAGAAGCTTTCACAAGTATAAAACCTAAAGTGGATCATCTACGAGTTTTTGGTTGTATTGCATATGCTCATGTTCCTAAAGATCATCGTCAGAAACTTGATTCAAAGGCAATCAAGTGTTTATTCCTTGGTTATGATGAGGAAGAGAAGGCATATCGCCTTTATAATCTTACCAATAGGAAGGTAATTATGAGCAGGGATGTTGTGTTCGAAGAAAATGAGTCTTCTAACCTAGAAGATCATGAGGAAGATGTATTTTCTCCTACAACAAAAACTCCGATTATAGATGATGTTCATGAAGATACAGGTCCATGTGATACAGCTTCTACACAAATTGAACCAAGGGTGAGTACACAGGTGGATCTTGGTAAACGTAAGGAAAGGTCAAGAGTATTTGATACATATTCTCCTTCTATGTCACCTACAAAGAAATTACCAAGATGGTATTGTGAAACTATACAAGATAGTCAAATGTTGGATGAGGGAGAATCGAGTCAACAAGGAGCTAAGAAATTGACACGTTCAAGTGGAAACTATTGTGAAGCTGGTGAAGAAACGCATTATGAGTTTATGGCTTCAATATTAGATTTTGAGGATCCTTTATTTTATGAGGAGTACAATTCTATTATGAGAAACGAGACATGGGATCTTGTTAAACTTCCAGCAGATAAGAAACCAATTGGTTGCAAGTGGATTTATAGAACCAAGTTTAAGTCTGATGGTTCTATAGATAAGTATAAAGCCGGTTGATCTACTGTGACACCAATGATCAAGTTGCAGATATCTTCACAAAAGGAATTGGTCGTGAAAAGTTTGAGAAGTTCAGGACACTCCTAGGTGTAATTGATAATCAATTATCCATTAAGGGGGAGTGTTAGAATTAATGGTTAATTGATTAATTGTAGAGGCCAGCCTGCGAGATAGAAGGCCTATTTCTATTTTTAGTATAAGTCCAAGTCTAGAATAGTATAGAATACTATCTTATGATCAAGTTAGCATAGATTGCTATTTTGAGTCATCATAATTAGCATAAATAGCTTTTGCTTTAGTATAGTAGGCAAATTGTTATTGCTTTAAAGCGAGGCTAGTCCCTAAAAGAGCAAATGGGCACCCTCCTTCATTATGGATTCAATTCAAATCATCTCAAATCATTGCTCCTGTGATTCATCTTCTTCCTCTTGTGTTTGGTGTTTTGTGAGTACTAATAAGATTAGTCTACTCCTAGTTTGAGAATCACTCAGATTCTAGCAATAAATTCTACATAAAATAGACTTATCTTTCCTGGATTTGGAAACTCTCACGTAAAATACTTACATTTACATTACAAAAAATAGGACATAATCGCATGTCTCCTTTATTATATTTGTTACTATCCTAAAATATATGGACCTTCCAATCACTTGTGAAATGCATCAACAAACATGCAAGCTTCTAACATCCAAATGTTAACTCCAAGTCCAATATCAACTTCCGTCTTGATTCTTGCTTATGGCCTTATGTTGCTTCTCCCTAGGTACTTCATCATCTTAGCCTACTCACAATGCATTAGAAAAAAGTTAAAAAGAGACACAAGAAAACATGGATTCCAAAACCTGAATTTTTACTAACTTGTTAGCTTGTTGCCATTATAGTTCATTAGCTATAAACCTACTCCAAAATTGGCACTCAATAAAGCGTTCAACAAGAAACAAATAAACGTCTTACAAGTCGATTGTCACTTTAAAATTCTTTTAGTACCAATGCTTTCTCTAACTAGAACACACAACTTGAAATAGAATATGCAGAAGGCTAGGTACCTACAGGTAGGTACCGCACAGGTTTGATAGGAGCCTCCTCAATTATTTCTTCTTTGCCTGCTATATAGCAAACAAGTGTATGGCTACTTTTAGCTATTAAACTTTGATAGAGCTTAAACAACTACAAAATTACAAAAACTTGGCAAAATCAAATCCATGGTAGACATCAAAACTACTTTTGTAACTCCAACACAACTCAATCAAGTTATGAAGTAAAACAACCAAATCAAATTGCCTAAACAATCCAACAAATCTACTCGCACCATAACATGTTACAAAAAAACTCAAAGAATTAGTAGATATATAAAATAAGTAAACTCATGAGAAGAGTATTCAAATGCTATCATTGAGTGCCCATGTGTTACCAAAATGTTTGTGTAACTTATACAAGCCAACTAAATAAAATAAAGCAAAAATCATTGTAAAATCAATATTTGATGCAACAATCGTAGAGAATTATGTCTTCTGACACACAAAAACAAAATTGAACACACTTAACGTGACTCTAACTTGGACACATGAGGTCACTAGAAAAGAGCTTACATCCCACACTATGCTCAAAATTAGCAAGCTTGAAGCCAAAAGTTGACAAGAAGTTAGGGTATAATGAGCAAAAGACTACTCAAGAGAATTTCCAGGTAAGAAAATAGCTAGTCTCTGACCACCATCCTATTCATTTGGTTCTAAGTTTGACACTCGAGAGACCAATAGAAGCTGATAATTCAAGCAAAAAATTCAAATTTGTGCCACATAAGAAGGAGACGTAGTTATCTTACTTTTATGAAGAGAGTGCATCGTGAACATCACCTCATCAATCTTTCCATGAAAGATAATATTATTCTGCTTATTAGAAGTGTTGCACGACCTAAGGAGGCCTGGAGGCTGGGACATTCTTATAAAAATATGCATGAAGCTACTAATCAATCACGAGTGCCATTTTCTAAATAATAAGCTACATACTCTGAAGATGGCTTCCGAAGAGGTCGATTACAAACTATATGACTAGGGTGAAAGATCTAAAAGATCAATTGACTGCCTAGGAGAATTTGTTACCGACAATGTTCTTGTTTCAATTATTCTTAATAGCTTGAATCTAGCATATCAAAACTTTCCTATGGTAGTCATGGCTCTTTATTGGACGGTGTTTGCGTGTTTCAATCAAAGGAGGGCATCTCCCACAACTTCAAGATAGCACTATTGAAGTGAAGCCAGGCTACTCACTTTCTCCTCACTTGTTTGGCTTAAATATCAACAAGTTGGAGCATATTAAAAAGCAGGATTGTGGAGTGGGATGTGCTTTATGTGACCTTCTAATCTCTACTCTTCTTTATGCAGATGATATTATGCTCCTATCCATGACTCGAGAAGGGTTAGAGTGGCAATTGGATAGCTTTGCGGTTTCAAAAGAATCCAGATTCTCCTGGATAAACCCAGTGTTGACTAAGAAGCAAATGACAATCAGCCAGAAGAAAGAAAAAATAATAATAATGATAACAATGGAAACCAACTGAAAATTGTGTTTTGTTGTTATTTCTCCACACACTATCTAAAAATTGTAACAAGATGTAAGAATCTCCATCCCTATGTGATAACAATCGCATAGACTCCACCCTTGCCAAGATCTCCCACTTATTGCTCCTACTACACTTCTTGTCACAAAAATAAGTAGCCCACTTAGCCTAAATTGAGTTTTAAAACCCTCGTTTTTAAAAAAAAAACATCACTAATTACACAATGTTTAGTGTTATGGAATGTTGCATTCTAAGCAAGCATTCCAAAACATTGTTCCTATGCAACATAGGTCCAGACCCTAGTCTAAACTTAAATATAGTAGAAGATCCAACCAATTATCTCACAATGTTATAGCAATTAGTCAAAACGATCCCAAAAAGAGATCAAAACCCAGGTATAAGCCAGCTTTTTTTAGATTCAAACAAACCTAACAAAATGTTTACAAAGGTTCAGAAGTTGGTCATAGCCTGATTGTAGTAGAAGATCCTACAAATTATCTCAAAACCTCATAAAAAGTTGACAAAACAAAAGGGTTTAAAAGGGTTAAACATCTAGCCTAAGCCTAGCTGCAGTAGAAGATCCTGACAATTATCTCACAGCTTTACAAGAGTTGAACAGAGACTTGCGGAAGGGCCAAAACCCTAGTCTACGCCTAATAGTGGTAGAAGACCCTACCAACTATCCCATAACCTCATAAGAATTAAGCAGAACCATGTAAAAGGATTGAAAAAAATGTTAAAACCTAGTCTGAGACTAAGAGTGTAAAAGATCCCGTCACAACCTCATAAGAAGTAAACAAAACCTTGTAAAAAGGATTAAAATAATGTCAAAACCCTAGTCTAAGCAGTGCAAAAGATTCTGCCAATATCCTCACACAAGAATTAAACAGAACCTTGCAAAAGGGTCCAAAATGTCTCAGAACCCTAGCCTCAAGATCCTGTCAACAATCTCACAATCTTATAAGAATAAGACATAACCTTGTACTCTGGCCTAAGCTTAACTGTAGTACAAGCTCGCAACCTTATAAGAATCAAACAAAACCTTGTAAGAGGATCCAAATCCTGGCCTAAGCATAACTGTAGTAAAAGATCCTGCCAACTATCTCGCAAAAAAATAAGGATCAAGCAAAACCTTGCAAAAAAGTCAAAACCTTAGTCTACGTGTCCTGCTAATTCTCTCACCACCTTACAACAATCACACAAAACCTTGAAAACCTGCCGTTTGATTTCACAACCTTATAAGGAGTATATAAACCCTGCAAAAGGATGAAAAACCGGAAAACTCTAGCCCACCTGTAGAAGATGATGGAATCGGAATCCATTTGTACAGAAGAACACGAGATGCTGCTGCATGCGTTGCTGCAGCAGGAAGAGGATGAAGAAACCTTAGTCCAGGACTTGCGCCATCGCCTGACCGCCGCTTGAAACACCGCTGCTGGCCCATGGCCGCGTCGAGGATCTGCTCCCCATAGCGCGTAGTTTCCGCCCTCCATCCTTGCCCTGATTCTGGATTCCGATCATGAAGCAGAAGACGAAGACATAAGGGGTCACTATCTCATTTAAGAATACATTTTCGAGGGACCTCCTTTCCCGCTACATCAGCCAGCTGACTCTACAACTTGTTGAAAAATTATTCCTTTGTCAATTTTGACGGGGGGGGGGGGGGGGGGGTGGGGGGGGGGGGGGGGGGGGGGGGGGGGGGCGGGGGGGTGGCGGTGGGAGGGGGGGGGGGGGGGGGGGGGGGGGGGGGGGGGGGGGGGGGGGGGGGGGGGGGGGGGGGGGGGGGGGGGGGGGGGGTG
>MU836691.1:5000-25044 GCA_029204225.1 Diphasiastrum complanatum
CTCTCTCTCTCTCTCTCTCTCTCTCTCTCTCTCTCTCTCTCTCTCTCTCTCTCTCTCTCTCTCTCTCTCTCACACACACACACACACACATATAGATCTATAGAGCATGCAAACATGGCGTTGCTACACATGGGTGTCCTCACAATCCAAAATAGCTGGCACTTGATGCTTGCGGTTTTGTGAGGACCCTAGCCAGAATGGGGAGTAAGTGAACTTGTATTGGAATTTGGCCAAGTCGCTTTGCGAAAACACCCTAAAGATCCTAAAAGCACATGGCATTGTATTTCCATTGGAGATGGCTATTATCTTTTATGGGTAAATGAAGTATCACCACCAAAGGAAAAACTCCTAAAACCACATGAAGAATTCCAAACATGATTAGAAGTTGCTAGGCTACAACTTGCATGGCCAAAAATTCTCATTGTGAAATCACAAGTATCTTAAGAGAAAACTTTATATATATATATATATTGAATACTTACATTTTGGAAGAATAAAAGGACCAATTTCATGGTCATCATTTATTCTTTGTTTTGGCAAAATAAAAAAAAAATGGTTTCTAATGGCCATCATTTAGGTCGATTAAATGACAGTTTTTTATGATCATTTTTTTTATTTTATTTTGGCAATATTGAAAAGATTGTTTCTATTGGCAGTCATTTAAGTCGACCTAAATGACGATTTTTGACCATCATTTATTCTTTGTTTTGACAAAGTAAGAAAGACGATTTTTAATGACAGACATTAAAGTCAACTTAAATGACGATTTTTGGCCGTCATTTATTCTTCATTTTGGCATGTTAATGGTCATCATTTAAGGTGATTTAAATGACAATTTTTGGAAATCATGTTCACTAGTTTAAGAATCTCTTGCATTAGATGGCAACATTCAAATCAACTATTGACGATCAAGACACAATCATGACATTGCTATCGAGCCTACCTTCTACATACGAAACTGGGTGTGATGATCATAACGACACACTCAGATCTAACTCTCTCAAGAGTAATCACTATGTTGCTGCAAGAACACAATTGAAGAAGTTCAGACAGCTCTTCAGATGCAATATTGCATGTTCTATATCATGTAAAAAAAGACACTAAACGATAGAAGAAAAAAGGATCGAAACAATTTGTATCGAATTAGAAGTCGAAACATAGTCAAGAGCAATTATCGAATCCACAGTCGACGAAGAAGATGTTTTGTAAGTATTGCAAAAACTGTTGATATATAATTCATGTGCATATTCAAAATGCCTAGATGTGAATAACGATTGGAAATATTTTTTTAGTCAACCAACAATCTGTAGAAAGCTAATCTTAAATTATGCCATCAACTTGTATCAATTTCTTTGGAGAGGTTTACGTTGCTCAATAGATTCAAACATGATCTATCTTCTATTGAGTAATGTCAACATTGATTATCTAATCTGGGAGAATCAAACTAGTGGAATTGTCATTTCCATAGTTCAACCTTGGAATATCTATATATTTTTTCAAATCAATGGTTCAAACATATTCATGGCCAATTATGGTTACCAAATCTTTGAAAGGAAATCTTATGTAAAGCCCAAACTGGCAAAATCAAAATTCAACTATAATGAGGATATTCATGAAACACCTTTCAATGGACCTAATTTGTGTTGGCCAAATTTGAAAGAAAATTTGTCCAGATTTGTATAATTATACTTTGGCCAACAATATGTCATTACATACACATAGAAAAAACTTTGCACAAGCCTAAAGTCAAGATAGATGATTGTTCATTTTTCAACACTCCTCCTAAAAATTAATCTATGTTGACTTGAACATGGATCTTGGAATTAATCCAAGATTGGCTCTATGCTTGATGAAGGAATTTTTGCTCAAAGGTTTGGTGAGCAAATTTGCAATACATGATGATGTGTCGATGTGCTCCAAGTAGATTTCTCCTCCAATGAGTTTCTCTCTCACAAAGTCATGTGCAACCTCGATGTGTTTGCTCCTTGCATGAAATATTGGATTGTTGGCAAGGGCTTGTGCTGAAATATTGTCACACATGATCAATGGTAGATCATCTTCCTTGATAGTCTTTAGCTCCAAAAGCAACCTCTTGATCCAAAGCACTTCTTTTGTTGTAGTAGTAAGTGCCTTATATTCAGCTTCACAAGATGAGAGTGATATGATATTTTGCTTTTTGGAAAGCCAAGATATTAAATTTCCTCCAAGGTATGTGACATATGCACTTGTAGATTTCCGATCTACTTTATCACTAGCAAAATCCGAGTCAGAATAGCCAACAATAGAAAGATCTTCACTTTTGTATAACAAACCATAATCATAGGTTGAATATATGTACCTAAGTACTCTTTTGGCCATTTTCCAATGATGAATAGTAGGATTTTGCATAGCTTGGGTCAACTTATGAACACTAAAACTTACATCAGGCCTAGTTATGGTGAGCCAAATTAAGGAGCCTATAAGACTCCTAAAAAGAGTGATGTCCACAAAGGATCTTTTTTCACCTTTATTAGGGTCTTTTACAATTTGCTCTATAGGAGTATCAATACCCTTACAATCTAGCATATTAAAGTTCTTCAACATTGAAAGAGCATACTTAGATTGACAAACAAAAGCTTTTTCATTATGGAAGTCAATCTTTAATCCTAAGATGTAATGAATTCTATTAAGATCTTGCATCTTGAATTCTCCTCCAAGTGCAATTTTAGTTTCTTCAACTAAAGTGATACAACTTCCTGTTAGGATAATATCATCAACATAAATTAGAAGAATGACAATATCACTAGCATAGAACTTGATATACAAGGAAGGATCATAGTCACTAAGATTGAATCCTAGTGAGATAAGGAAAATATTAAGTCGAGAATACCATGATCTTGGTGCTTGCTTTAGTCCATAGAGACTTTTGAAGAGCAAGCAAACTTTGTTCTTGTCTTGAATGAACCCAAGGAGTTGTTCCATATAAATTCCTTCTTCTAGATATCCATTTAAAAAAGCATTTGAGACATCTAGTTGAAAAACTTGCCATTTGAAAAAGCAAGCAATAAAAATGATTATTCTAATTGATACCATCTTTGCAACTGGAGCAAAAGTCTCTCATAATCAAGTCCATAAACTTGGGCAAAGCCCTTTACACAAAGTCTTGTCTTATACTTTTGATTGTGCCATCTTGATTATATTTGACTCGAAACACCCATTTGCAACCAATAGTGTGCTTGTTGGATGGAAGATCCACAAGCTCCCATGTCTTGTTGGCAATCAATGCATCATATTCCTCCTTCATGGCTAGAAACCATTCTTTTGAGTTGAGTGCTCATGTACATCCTTTGGCTCTTCATGTGAAACAAAATATGCATAATTAGTGGAGTTGAGTTCCACTTGTTTGCCTTTATCTCCATATGAGGGCCTCTTAGGCTCGGATCTTTCTCTTTGTGATCTCCTTGGTGAGAAGACTTGAGGTGACTCCTCCTCAATTCTCGGACCCATCCCTCCATGATAATCTTCAAGGGTGATGATAGTAGAATCTTTTTGAGAATCTTTAATATCGGCCTCAACAAAGATGTATTTTCAATTCTCAAGAAAAATAACATCTCTACTCTCAATTGTAATTGAGGTAGAGGGAATATAAATTCTGTATGTCTTATTGTTGGATGAGTATCCAACCATGATCCTTTTAATTGAATTTGGATCATCTCTTTTCCTTGTTTTCAAGGGTACAAGAGCAAAGCAAGCACATCAAAACTCTAAGGTGATCAATAAAAGGGAAACTCCTTAGATCCTGCTTACAAATCCTAAACACAAAAGGATAACACACTATGGAGAAACCACTTAACCAAGTAGAAGCATCCAACCAATCTCTAGAAGCCGCACCCCCGAGCCAAGGAACAAGAAGCATGGAGTAGAGTGAGAGCCTAGCAAATCGGTGAACTAAACGAGTTGTCATTCACCCAGATTTCTACGGATCTATATCTTTTGCTGAGAGAAAAATATGAATCAGCTTTCCATTTTGGTCACATTTGGAACATTGTTCAGACCGGAAGAAATGTGGACAGTCTTGAGTCAGAAACACAGGGGACTCAACTAACTAAGAAAGATAAGAAGATTGTGGAACAGTTCACCATTCGAGATGGATTACTATTTTAGAATGAAAAAGTCTGCGTACCTGGTGATGATCGGCTCAAACAGAAGATTTTGTTTGAATGTCATGACATACCATGTGCAGGACATCCCGGTATACACAGGACTCTGGACTTGGTTAAGAGAGAATTATATTGGCCAAAGCTCAAGCCATATGTCGAGTCATATGTTGTTAAATGCAAGCCCTGTCAACTAGCAAAGGCTGAACGCCATAAGACTGGTGGTTTGTTGCATCTGTTAGATATCCCAGATAAGAAATGTGAAAGCATATCTATGGATTTTGTAGTTGGACTTCCAAAGACCCAATGACAAAATGATTCTCTTTGGGTTGTAGTGAATCAGTTAACTAAGTTAGTTGCATTCATACCAGTCAAGTCAACTACAAAGGCTTCTGATTTAGCCCAGATCTTTGCTGAAAGATTATTTCGGTTGTATGGTCTGCCAAGTGACATTGTTAGTGATAGAGATCCTCAGTTCACAAGGTCACTTTTGGTCAGTAGTATTCCATAAATTGGAAACTTCTTTGATATTGAGTTCTTCTGATCATCTTGAATCAGATGGCCAGATAGAAAGGACTAATCAAACTATGGAAGATATATTGAGGATGTATGTTTCTCACAGGCAATCTCATTGGGAAGATTATCTCCCACTAGTTGAGTTTGCATATAATAGAAGAAAACATTCTGCTACAGGTTATAGTCCTTTTATGCTTATGTACGGTTTTCAACCTAGATCTCCAATAAATGTTGAGACGAAGTCTATTAAGATCCAAAAGGTTGCTAATTTTTTGCATGATATGCAAGAAATGTTGCATGTGGCTAAGGATAGTATCCGAAGTGCTCAGGTTAGAGCTAAACACTATATCGATCTTAAGAGATATCCAAGAGATTTTAAAGTTGATGACTGGGTATATCTTAGGATTCCAAAAGATTCTAAGATGTTACGTACAGGGAAGCATTATAAGATGTCTACCCGTTATTGTGGACCTTTCAGGATTGTATATAGAATTGGTTCTTTGGCGTATGAACTCTTTCTTTAAGGAAAATCGACTGCACACCCAGTTTTTCATGTAAGTCATTTGAAACTAAGTTTACAAGATGGTGATACAGTTGGATCGGATGAGGATTTATCCCATTTGGAGGATTTGTTGCTTAGTGTACCTTTGGAATCTGAGAAAGTGCTCAGAACCAGAGATAAATAATTGAGAAATCGTTCTATCTCTGAGTGCTTAATTCGGTGGAGGGTTCATACTGAGGATGATGATTCGTGGGAGAGAGTTGATAGCATAAAGAGGAATTTCCCGAGTTTTAGTTTCTATGGATAGAAACAGTTTAAGGAGAGAAGAATGTTATGTCCATGACCAATACATAGGATACAGTATACTCCTAGTCTTGGATACACGGTACTCCAGTGAAACAAGCTGTTAGTTATGCCACGTCATATTGGTCGTGACCCGAAAGTAACTAATATCCTTGTGAGGCCCAAAACACACTAAATGGAGTCTAGAGAAGGCATGAGACAGTGTATGCATGTGTAGAGTTATCAATAGCAATTCTATGAATAGTTGGTCCATGCATAGGACTCTATTCTAGGTGAATCTATGTATAGGGAACATAGGGCTATGCATGGCTATGTGCCCATGGGATGCTTTTGGCTCTATATAACAGGTCATTGTGATTTTGGGACCAAAAAATACAAAGTAACTTGAAGTGAAAGTTTACACGTGTGAAAAGTACGTACACAATCTCCAGGTCGTTTTGATCCATATGAATTCAAGCTATCACTCTAGATGAACTCGCCCTCACTAGTATTGGCCAAAAACAAATTTTGCCAATGATCTTAACAAGATTTATGATTCAATGATCACTCTCTTACTTAGCTCTGATACCATGATAGATTTTACAGTTTTTAGGACAATAATGATTGTACTTTACAATCATAGAGAGTTATTGGTTGCTTAATCAATGGATCTATCAAGTTCTACACATTAGATCTTGATCTAGATTCACTACACTTGGATTTAAGCAAGAGCAATGGATCAACACATCATAAATTAGTGAGAGTGGCCTCACATGTGTGGAGTACTGTCCACAGTATGGCCTGCACCTGAAACAACAAGTACAATAATCCTAGATAGCAATCATTCATAGAAATCACAAGACAAATGACTAGAAACCTCAAAAAGTGTAGAATGCAAAAGTCTCATCAATCTTCTTAGCAAAATGATGATCCTTTTATGGATCAAGTACATCCACGAGTCTGGTACAGTCTAGCAGGTCTTCACACGTGTAAAGAGTGCCACATCACTCAGATCTATCCATTTGATCCATCCTTGATTCTTATCCAAAGTTGACCTTCTAGAATATGGCTAAAATCCAAAAAGCTAGTCTCCTAGAATATAGGAATATTCCCTACAAAATAGGACCTAAGAAAAATGGTCAACTCTTATCTTCTAGTACTCTATACACACGTGTGAAATCCACTTGCCATGTGGGAGCATTTATTCATGCACATGCAAGGAAAAGCTAATTTCTAGGTGACTAGTCAACTTGACTAAAAACTAGTCATATCATGTTCACACTAACTAGATTGATACAAAATCAATTTAGATATATACAAGTATGAAAAGTACATCCTTTCAAACATGGGAACAGGCTCCACATGTGTGAAATTACATCATCAACATTATTCTAATGTTTGATCAATATTTACAATAACCAATGTTGATTGAGAAGTGATAATCTTCAACAGATCCTCTGAAACCAAGCTTTGGCAGACTGTTTCAAGCCGTACAGTGCTTTGTGAAGTTTACAAACATTATTCTTCATGCCTTCCAGAACGTATCCTTTGGGCTGGATCATGTAGATATCTTGTTGTATGACTCCGTTCAGATAGGCTGTTTATACATCATGTTGATGTACTTCGAGGTCGGCAGCTGCAGCATAAGACAAGAGCATTCGGATCAACGAATGTTTGACGACTGGACTAAAAGTCTCACTATAGTCGACATTCGAGATCTGGGTGAATCCTCGTGCTACTAGTCTAGCCTTCCTTCGATCAATTGCTCCATTGGCATTATATTTGATCTTAAAGATCCATTTGCAATCAATATTATTGCAACCAATAGGAGCTTCGACTAATGACCATGTCTGATTCTTGATCAGAGAGGAATACTCTCTGTCCAGGGCTTCTCTCCAGAGATCGGAGTCTGGTTGGCTAAGTGCCTCTTTGACTGTCGTCGGTTCCTGCATTAAGAGATAGGCAGACTCAGGAGTATACCTTGTGGGCCGTGTGCACACTTGGCTTGATCTTCTGGGAGGATTCGTCTAATGAACCGCTCCTGGGACTTGTTGTTGGGTAGCAGCAACATCTTCGTCTGATTCGCTGTCTCGAAGTGGGTCGACAATAGACACGCCTGAGCCAGAAGCTTGGACTGTCATGTCAATGGCAGGAGATGTAGGTTCTTCTTGAGCATTATCCTTGCCTTTGAGGTCGACGAATTGATCCTCAATAAAGACTGTATCCCAGCTATACAAGATTTGTTGGGTATCAGGATCGTACAACTTGTAGGTGTTATCAGACGAAGTCTATCCAATCAGGATGGTCTTGAGACCTTGGAAGTCCAATTTTTTCCTTGTTTCTTTTGATCTCTGCGCGTAGGCAATGCACACGAACACTCTTAGGTTCTTCAAAGAAGGCTTAGAGCCTTTCCACACCTCGTGGGGTGTCTTGTCTGAGAGGGCCTTGGTCAAACATCTGTTTTGGAGGTAAGCTGTTGTGGAGACAGCTTCAGCCCAGAATCTCTTGGGCAACGATGCATGTGATAACATACACTTAGCAGATTCGACCAGAGTACAATTCTTCCTCTTAGCTAAGCCATTAGACTGAGGACTATAAGGAGTGATGAATTGCTACTTAATGCCTTGGCTTTGGCAGTACTCCTTAAACTCGATAGAGATATATTTTCCACCGTTGTCTGATCTTAGGACCTTGATCGTCCTACCAGCCTTCTTTTTTGCATGCTCCTTGAAGATTCTAAAGCAGTTGAAGGCTTCTGAATTTTTTCTTTATGAAATACACCATTGTCCTTCTAGAGAATTCATCAATAAAGGCTATAAAATACTTGGCATCCTTCAACGAAGGATTTTTCATCGGGCCACAAATATCTGAATGTACAACATCTAGTAATCCTCTAGCAATATGCTGATGGCTTGACTTAAATGGTTTCCTAGATTGTTTGCCAACTAGACAGTCTTGACAGACAGATAACTCGACTTTATTGCGAGGATAGTCGAGATCAAGAACAATAGATCGTCTAGACATTTGTTGTACAACAACATGATTTAAATGACCAAGTCTATAATGCCAAAGTAAACTTTTATTTAAATGAATTGAAGTACTAAGAGTCTGACTAGAGGTAGAAAAACAATGACTTGATTTATACAAGTATCCATGCCTCTCTCTGAGTGCTAGGATCTTGCCTGTCCTATCAACTACTTTACACTGATCACATTCAAATTCTACTATGTGTCCTAGATCAATAATTTTGCTTACAGAGAGCAAATTCGTAGATAACTTTGGTACATACAGGTTTTTAGAGAGTAGCTTAGACTAATCATTTGCAAAGCATAATCTTACAATGCCTTCACCTTTAATAGCTTCTGTGCTATTGTCGCCAAGGTGAACAAATTTTTGGGTATTGTAAGGTGTATAGGACTCGAAATAACCAATGAGGCTAGTCATGTGCTGAGTGGCTCCGGAATCCAGGAACCAAGAACTATCGCCAGATGCTCCTTGATGGTTGGTCATGAAGGCATCATAATCCGTTTCTTGAATAGGATGTGGAGCTTCTGTAGCTGCATTTGCCACTTGATTCGACTGCCCTTTGTTGTTGTTCTTCGCTTGAAGTATGCAACAATCTTGTATTTCATGGTTGTTTCGTTTGCAGTATTTGCATAATAGCTTGTTCTTTGTCTGCGGATTTGACTGTTCCTTGTGCTGAGCTAGTTTCTGGTCTGGCTTTGACTGCTTCAAGCCCTTCTTCTTCTTCTGCTTTGTCATGCCCTTTTTGGTGTACAAGGCGTGAGAATCAGCCGAGGAACTTGAGGCTTCGTTCCTTCGTGTGTCTTCTTGCAACAACATAGTCATGACTCTCGAAAGAGTTAATTCTGGATGAGTCGTGATGATCATCACCCAACTGTCATAAGAACTTGGCAAGCTTGTAAGCAGTTGCATCACTGCGTCTTGATCGTCTATGATAGATCCAACAACAGCCATTTGTCTTAGCAGGTTCTTGAATTGATTAATGTGATTCTATAGAGAATCACCATGTGTCATCTTGAGGGAGTAGAATTTTTTTCTGAGATGTAGCTTGGAAGCTATATCTCGCACTTCGTATAGTGTACTCAAGATGTCTCAGATTTCTTTCAATGTTTGAGCCTCGGATACATGGCCGATCTGGGTATCCGTGATGTTGAGGATGATTAGCGCGAAAGCTTTTCCATCTTTCAGCTTCCATCTGGCGATTGCCGCGTCATCCGCTTCGGGTTTCCCTTCTGTACCTGTAACAGCGTCATACAATTCTTTTGCCATTAGTACAGTTTTCATCTTAAATTTCCACAAATGGCAATTGGCTCCATCAAGCTTGTCCATGATAGGACTGGCTTTCCCTTGGGAATCCATGTGGAAGAATTAGTCTAAGTGATAGGAGAAACTATCGGTGACTTAAGTATGAAAAACTGATATTTACAGAACAAGAAACAATTACTCTATCGGCTAGTAGAGTCTTGTACTGTGGAAGCTTATCAAGTTATGAAAATAGCTCTGATACCATGTTGGGAGAGAGAGGGGGAGAATAAATGACGAACACGAACGAGAAACGAACTCCAATAAGAAGCGAACGAGAAGCAAACTTGAACATAAAATGTTCGTGCACAGTGGAATGAACTATACGACTCTCTCCGTAAGCATGACTATGCCTATCAGAATGACAGAACTTTAGTGATAGAAATCATGGTCATTCTAGATTACGTAGCCAAACATTAATAGATGAAGCGCCAGAAGAATAATTTGTCAAGAATAGCAAGACAAATTATATGTTACGAATGATTCGCGAAGAGCTAGACTGTGCTCGACTGATAATTAGTCGCGAATGATTCACGAAAGACAAGACTAAATGTTAATCATCTATTACTAGTAAGAACAACTAGAAAGATCAAACAAAATGAAAGTCTTCATCATCTATTACACGAATGGTGTCCAGTATATATATGTTACATAATATTACAGGTGTGTAGATGTGAAAGTACAGAGTGGATGTGTTGTCTGTAGGAGATCGTGGGTGGCTGCAATCGTTGTCCAATTTGTTATCACAACTGCATGGGGTGAGCGTGAAAAGGTGTGACGTTAGCCAGTGCTAAAGTGAACGTTGGTAATGATGCAAAAAGTGCATCACTCTTACAAATGGCCTTAGGATAAGATTTACAGGGTGCCTTAGCTTTTAGGGCACTTTTGGCATTCTGTAAGATAGTGTCTCCTTTTTGCCTGTCACCTTAAACTGTGTAGAAACACAGTGTCACGATTCTTTTGCCTTTTCTTCGTCTGTGCAAATTTGCATGTAAATATGCAGACTGTGTGACAACGTTAGTAAATATGCAGCATGAATGGAGGTAGATTAAAGTGGGATTTAGGAGAGCTAGAGGGAATAAATCCAACATTTGCCTCTCTAGAGTAGCTCAAAATTGTAGTTAGACTCTAGAAAGCATTAGTATTGGGCAATATCTTTTCAGCTATGTTACTATAACTAGTCATTGATTTGTAAAGTTCGTTATTTCCAGGAAAGTTTTTGTTGTTTTTGTTACTATTATTGTGTTAAATTCTTTGAATTTTTGTTTTTGATTCTTTGCACCTTGAAGTTTTCTGTTTGAAATTTTCTATAGCATTTTTTTCGGCTTTTCTTTCTAGAGATCATTGAATTTTGGGAAACACAGGACCTCCATGTCACTTTGAAGAAAAGTACCTTTGACCTACCAATGTACAAATACCAAGGGTACTTCTATGCCAACTCATGTCTACTAAAAGGTTGGCCAATCATCAAAGGCGACCTACCTTGGGAAACTAGTCAAGAGACAAGGGTAACCATCCACAAAGACTTTTCAGAACTAGGAGTCATGGAGTTCAAAGTTGTTTTTTCCTGCTAATATATGGAAATTATAATTCTTGTTGTAGTCGAGTATTGAAGCCTAATGATTTATACAGGTGAGGTTGGGTGGATATTGTCACTATTCTTAACATAGTATATATGGTTGAGCAAGTGAATTGAATCAAGCTACAAAGCTTTAGGCTAGATATTACTATCTATAATCTAACGTATATGGTAACATCTCCAACATCTTTGCCAGTCGATATATACAATCAATCCTAAATCCTAGACCTACTGATACAAGAACACATAACACAATTTCCTATTGAATGGGTAATATTTCCAACTAAGGAGAAACAGTTGGAATATTCTGTAAGATTCGTAAAAAAAGACCTCTATTAACGTATGTCATAAAAAAACCATGAAGCATGTGTAAACAACTTTTCAAAATTCCTTAAAAACTATGCTTTTGCTTGCAACGTAAAAATAAATAAATATACGTGAATTTTTTTTTCTCAAAAATCCGATGCAGTGCATCGAGTTGGTGCTTCAACTCTATACATTAAATGGGAAAATTTAGGTAGTCTATTCATTCTTATGCCTTTAGCACTTGGAATGGTTTAATTCTCAATACATTGTATCGATTATGGTAAAGTTTGGATATAATTTCTTTCTGAATTGTCTTTTTTAACTAAATTTTCTTTCTTTTCTGTTTAAATATCTTTCAAAATTTTGCTCAAAAAATGTGTTTTTATCGGTTTTTCAAGAGTAAAAGGAAATATAAGGTCCAAGACAACTCTGCTTATGTCAAAAATTGCCCTCAAAGAGAAGGTTACATTTGTGACACACAAATGTAACCTTCTCTTTGAGGGAGGGACATAGCTGTACAAGCTAAACGTCAATTAGAGTTTGAAAAGTTAGCTCTAGTGACTCTCTGTTTGTGAAATCTCTATGTCACAAATCATGCAATTTCTAAAATATGTGAAAGGAAGCCTTTTTGACGAATCTTAGAGTAGTCACTAAATATTATCATTAACGAACTAAGGATTTAGCTTATTATGGACATTAGTTGCATTGTTGTGGACATTGTTGCATTGAGAACCCATATATATAGTCCTAAAACTTCATCTTAAAAAGTTTTGGTATTTTTTATATGCATCAAAATCTTCACAGTATACGAAAATTGGGTCATTGTAAATGTATTTTTACACAAAAACACATTATTTTTGTTTAAGCATTGATTTATTCAACTTTTAGAGAGAATCTTCTTAGGGGAAACCTTTTCCATTACCCATTCAATAGGAAATTATGTTACATATGTTGCAAATTTAAATGAGTCACCATCCATATCAACAATCTAGAAGAGATTCGAGATTTAAATTCTCATATTAATTACGAGATTCAGTCTAGACCATCTTGTGAGTTCATAGCCTTCCCCACGAGAGAGGTCCCCCTTCCCATCACTCTTGACATTTTTGGAAAGGGGACAATCATAGGAGCCACCTCAATGTGGGCTGTTGTAAAGATTGTAGCGATGAGAATGCACCCGATGTGACTACTCCAAGTTCTTCTAATAGGGTCTTAAAGAGTCCCTACTTCAAGAGACTCTTACTTAGGAGGTAGCACACATGGTAGCTAGTACTACCACTCCAACATTTGTTACTTCTCATTTCCTAACACTTATATATTCACACCTCATCTCTTCTCTTCTTTTGGACCTACAACTCCAAATTTCATTTTCCTTTTGGGAGTCCATGGCAACATGGTCCCTCTTACCATATCACTCTTGCCACTTTCTCTCCCCTTCATTCCACTCCTCCCATCGCTTCTCCGATTCTCTCCTCCTTTTCCCTCAGAACTCTCTTCTCCTCCACCAATTGTTGATGTCTTGCCATATTATGATAAGAGGCATATAGTCGAGAATGACCATGGTGTTAGATTTCTATCTTTGATGGAAATTGATCACAATGTGGAATCAATTGTACATACTCATATAGTTTTCATGTTGTCTATAGTTTTACATATATTGTCGAACAATCTATATAAATACTATTTGCACAGTCTTGTAGATTTTTAAATTTGAGAGATTGTCAAACAAAATTTTGAAAGATATTTGAATAACTAAAATGACGAAACAATACAAAATGAAAGGTGGAACCTTACCTGGAGTAAATCCCAAGCACCACCTAGCAATTGTCACATAAATAAAAGTGCATTCCACCTACGGTTATGCCAACAACTATAGATACAGATCTAATTTACAGATTTACTCAATTTTTGATAGTATTGAAGTTCTATCTTTATTCCATTCATTCTTCATCACCATTTGAGCTGATTAGTAAATTCGTTGATGAGCTTAGATTTTTTGAAATAAGTGTCAAGGATCTTGCTGGCAGTATAGTTAGCTAATTTGCAAGTGTCGTCTTTTAGGGTTCCTACTCTTACTATGGCTTCCCAACTAGTAGGGTTAGGGTATCTCTTCCGCTATGGCTACCCAGCTAGAGGAGAGAGGGTTCCTAAAAGACATTGAAGTATAGTGGGGGTGGGATTTGAGCCACTCCATTCTTATGTTCTCACCCCACCCCCACTATATGGGGTGAGCCGCCATTAAATACAATGCATTCCTTGGGGCTAACATTAACCCCCTTGTTTATAGCATTGGCAGTCCCACGCCAATGAGGTTGCAATAAAGTGTGGCAAACTTTTTAAGTAGTTGCACGCTTTGCTGGATATGTTGTCGTGCACAATGCCCTGAGGGTAAGCTTCCAAAATTGTTGATTAACTTGGTGAAACTTGTAGAATCTTGGAGCTGGTTTGTTGAGATCAATTTCATTTGCTTGTTTGGATCATCCATTAGATAGTTTGCATGAGCTAGATTATCTTAGGCATTAACAAGGGTGGCAATATTGACATTCGGAGATGAATGGTGGGGTGAAAGAATTATGATTGGAAAATGAAATGAAAGGGAAGTAAAAGAATTATGATTGGGAACGAAATGGCAAGGAAGGGAGATGACTAGGTTGAAGTGCTCCATGTGCTGTTACTTTGACTCATGAAAATACATAGTTGGCAGTGGTCTTCTGCACCAATCTTTCTGCTGTACCATTCCTTTTGTGAGCTCGTTGCCTTGAAGATTTTGTCTTCTTGTTGGAGCACGGCTTCTGAATTACATTGCAGATGCATTTGCAGGATCAATGAAGATTTTATTTTAGAACCAACTGCTTCCCATAGCACTTCACATGATTAAATCAAAGCACTTTTAGTGCATATGTACCAAGAGTCACGAGGTTATTAGTAATACTAGAGGAGCTTAGGTAGTTCTAATAATACCAATATCGATGACATGCAAATGATCGCTTTGACAAGAAAGCGTGTTGGTTTCTTGAGCCTAACTCATCCCCATGCATTTTAATACGTGTGAGCTGGATGAAGGGAGTTTGAGTTAGTTTGGTTGATTTGAACCGTTTTTCGCCCTTAGTTTGGAGAGTTTTCACTTTTGGACGACCTTAAATGGAGCTTTAGACCAAAAGTTATGGGCTCTTGAAGAAAACACACTATTTATTCACTATGAAAACAAGTGCATTGTGGCAAGCCACATGGCCCTACCTTTGCAACATGCAATAAACTGCACGCTGGTAAAGTTTTTTTTAAAGGTGTTTATCATTCACACATATAATATATTGGTAAATTATCTGACCAATAAGTGTATGTAGTTCCAAATAAATTTACTGAATTTTGTATGTTTGTCCAAACATGATCTAATTGTATGCCATATATGGCATAATTGTAAAAGACAATGTAGATATGAGATGTATTTGTATTGATGTGGTGTCTTGATCAATAACTAGCTAGACGTCTCATGTAGCATCAAATCTACATATAAGGTGAATTGAGTAGACATATAAGTTGCTTCACTCTTGACATATAAGTTGCTTCACTCTTGACACCCGCACCATGATCGAGCATCTACATGTTATCTAACGTGTTTCAAGCTTCTATTTTAGGAAAGGTCTTGCGCTCCTAGATCTTTATATATTTCCTTGTTGTATGTCTTATATTAATGAGTACTAAAAATTTGATTTCTATTTCCTATTTCTAACTTTTTAGAAGTCCAAATGATTTTATAGTAATTCCCATTCATATACCACAAATGACACACACACCTTTAGTATTTTTAGTACATAAGATCAATCTTGGAAATTTGTAACCATCAAGTGCTGTTTATTTTAAACATTTGCATGATTTGAGTACCAAGCTACTAGACACAACCCCCTACACTAGTTATAGCGATAGTTAGAAGCTCTTTTGGCAATCCTCATCATATCTCCTATCTCAAACTAGGAAATTAAAGCAAAGTCTAGAGTATGAAACTATACAGTGACAGGACAAAAATGACATAGAATAGTTGAACATTGAAGTCATATGTTTAATTGTGAAACTCATGTTGAGGTGCAAGCATATACATATTCTTTTGAACGTTAATGATCATCAAAACTATTGAATTGCTTGTTGATCTTATACTTGTTGAAAATGGGTTAAGAGTCATGCAATTTAGGAGTAAATCCAGTACTCCTTTCCTTCAGCTTCACCCTCACCCTCACCCTCAGCAGACTCAGCACCCACCTCTTCATAGTCCTTTTCAAGTGCTGCTAGATCCTTCTCTGGCCTCAGAGAATTCACCCTCCTCCATTCCCTCGCTAATGTACTAACGCACAAAGCATGCTATGCGTACATTAGATCAAACTTGTGATTAATTCTCAAAAATACTTCAGCGTCACTAGTGGAGTTGGATATCATGTAGATTGCTCTTTGCACCTTTGCTAGATGATGACCTAGAACTACTGCAAGAGGCTAGTAGTTGATTCTACATTTGAATCATGTACGACACCAATCTTTGAATTGGGTAGTCCTCTTGGTCTTGATCATTCCCACTACAACGTTCAAATATTTTGGAACCACATCTCTACGATACATCAGACAGGAGGCCGTGTATAATCTGTCATGGCGAGGAACACATCATCACACTTTGCCATCATGGGAGAAAGGTTCAAAGGCACTGCCTATGATCTTTGCAACTGAGAGCGGCTCATGATAAGCTTTCTCAGCTGATATCACAAGAGCATACAACAAAAACATGAAATGGATTGCGTGGATAAAAAACCAAGTTGGTTTGAATCAACAATTATGTCTATGAGAGCTCTATCAAATCGTTGTCAAAGATGATATAACCTGTGAGACTGGTCGGTTGGTGTTAGTGCGACGCTCTATGTCTAATGACATGAACGAGTTGAAAGAACACTATTGTAAGTCTCTACGACAGAAGTGGAGACTTGAGGAGATGAATAGACATCTAGCAGCCACAATTGTCCTGTCGTCGGATCCTGCCTGAGAAACCATCTGAAACTCTCTGTTTTGGAATATCAAAACCTGATGAAAACTGTAGGATGAAGCAATTGCCAACCATAATTATAATAATAAGAATAACAAGCAATTCTGAATGGGCAACAATGCCTGACTGTGCTTGTATCGATATATTGTCTGATACTAGAAATGGAAATATGGCGCTATTGCAAACATGATATTTTCAAGCTTTGTTTAACAATCACCTCCGCTAATTGGAATGACCAAATTTTGTTCTGCTATTTGTGCTTGCCAAATCACAAACGCACCCAGAGATGCCAAACCACAGACGCAACCACAGACACAACTCTCATATAACGGGACAACAAATGGGAAGATCAAACAACATTCGGCAACCGTGCCATCAAAATGGCCGTTGCCCCTCCGCAACTGTTCCCGTTCATAGAGTAACTAAAGACATATGACGCGCTGGGTTTATGGATCGGTACAAGCGCAAATTCCATTAACCTCCAAAGCTGACATCTCTAGATTTATTTGACGTTTTGCTACACAAATTCATCGAAATGAGACGTTTCAGATAAGACATTTTGCAAATGAGAGGTAACCTCTCATCTGAAATTCCATCGAAGCTGCACGACATTATACAGTCATATCCTTCAAGGTCAGTAGCATTTCAAGCCTCCATGTGTTCTTGGATCTAGATTCTAACTCACTTTGTGGAAGATCCCTGTAGCATGAATTTGTGTAGTTCATCTTCTTCTTGCCAGAGCAAAAGCTGTGTCCTCTGTGAACGTGGATTTAGCGACTGTGATATTGGCCTTACTCATCACCATGCATGCAGCATGCAGGTACAACGAGCAGGTTAGAAAAAGGCAAGAAATGTGATGAACGAAACTTCAGAAAGCACGTAGTTCAAAAACCCAAAACCCAAAATCAAAGACCACAACAACTAGAAAACCACGTGTCAATCTCTTAATAATCCGAAATTCCTTAATCAAAATAACTATAAGTATTTAAAAAGTAACAAAAAAACAAAAAAAACAGTAGCTATGAAAAATCCATAGAAATAGCCAATTTATCTAAAATTGCCACTTGTTTAACTCACAAAAATCAAAAATACAAATAAAGAATATTTATTTATGTCTTTTAAATCAAGTCCACAACACAAGCAGGTCAATCCTCAACATGAATGCCTAAGTCCTCCTTGCAAAGCAAGGCAGGGCCAAAAACACCACCTTTCAAACGAAATTAACCTTCAGGGTCCATTCACTTGAAGTGTAGATTATATGGAAATCCAACGGTGGATTCAAATCTGGTGGTCACATCTACCAGGATCTCCACCATTCATCACCCTTTGAAGCAATCCAACGGACTTACACACTTCTGGGCGCGGAACTAGACTCCTTTAGGTTTTCTGTTATTAGAAGTGTCATATCTGTTTGATGTTTGCTTTGTATCAATATCAAATTACATAGTGAATTGGATTTTTGGAAGTGTATGTTCATGTGAATCTTGGCTTTTTAAAAGGATGATTGGCTTAATTTGCAATCTTCATTCTCTCATATAATGTATAATCTAAAGTTAAAACTTTAGGTTTTCTGTTATCAGAAGTGTATATCTCTTTGATGTTTGCTTTGTATCAATATCAAAAGTTTGTGCATTGTCCTATGCTCTATAATTCAATAATTTTTTTGGCTTTGCGGTGATAATGTCAAAAACTATCTAACAATATGCTGGAAGAAAATGTGTCTTAACTATGCGAGTTTGAACATAAAAAATGCATTTTTTTTAAAATCGTTTATGAATGCAATCCTCTTTTTTCTTTTCTTTCTTTTTTGGTAAGTTTGAAAGATTCGTTTGAGCTTGCGTGCACAGATGCAAGGCACAACATCTCATGAGAGTTTAGATCACCATATTTTATAGGATACATCTAATGGTAATCTTTTCTTAGCAAATTTGCAAAAAATTTCTCTTATTTTTGCAATTCTGAAATTGTTCTAACTATTGAAACGCATTTCAAATGTTTACCTCACAACGCTATCTGGGGAGAAAAACAAAAGACACCAACAAAAGCCTATGCATCTTCAAGCTTGTAGATGCAAAGCCATGTCTACAAAAGGCAAGTCACGGGCCACCTCATGGGGGCTATTCTAGGATGACTTTGTGTGTGTGTGTGTGTGTGTGTGTGTGTGTGTGTGTTCGAGTTTAGAAAAATTCGTATCTTCAAAAAAAAAAATTGTGTCTCCAAAAATTCGAGTCTACAAAAATTGAGTCTCGAAAAATTTGTGTCTCTAAAAATTCGTCTCCAAAAATTGCGTCTCCAAAATTTGGAGTCTCGAAAATTCGAGTCTGCAAAAACTGAGTGGCCTTATTGCCTAAAGAATTTCCCATCGCACTACCTAAGCCTTACATATCCTAAAAAAAGGCTTGTATGTGTTGTTGTATGAATTGGCAAACAGTAGGGTCCAGGTGTAACATAGGGGAGTGCCCGACCTTAGTTCAACACTTGTCTAATTAATCAACTTAGAAAAGAATGGGTTCAACACCAAATTTAGGATATGTAAGGCTTAGGTAGTGCGATGGGAAATTCTTTAGGCAATAAGGCCACTTGAACTTCTAGATGCTTGGTAATGATAGAGCAAAGCAAGTTTTGAAATTTTATTGTATCAAATTGTTTTCATTTTAGACAAACTATTATTGAATTTGTAAAGTTTTTCAAATACATTTTGAAAATCATCTTTTGTTTTGAGAATGTAGTACTCACCCCCAATTTAGAACATTGGACTACTTCTATCTATTTGTTGTGAGCATCAAAGAAAAAGTGTTGAATTGAAATTCTATCCTGTCAAAAAAGTCCTAATTTTAGACAAAATTGTTACCTAATCTCGAAAGTTCTCGAAAATTTTGAAAATTGTCTTTGGGCACTCCATATTTAAGCTAATTTTCATACAACCCCAAGTATAATCTAAAGTCCAGTTGGGTACCAGAATACCAGTGCTCGGGAAGATCAGCGAAGTATAGGAATCAATTTTACTATTCAAAGATATTTTGTTTTAATTGGATTCAAGATAACCAAAACACTCGGTTTCACTCAATAATTCTACATTACGTTACACAGTCGAAGGCGGAAGGGGCACTGTATATCATTGCAGCATAGTTCAGAAAATAATTAGCTCCACTCATTAGAGATCACTGTGAGAGGCTAAAGCCAAAAAAATACTAATCCATTATTAGCTTCTTAGCATTGTAGAGATACAAACCTGGCATGCATAGCGATTTAAGATCTTCGGGATTGGCGAAGAAAATCAGACACAGTCTACATCCAAGCTCTGCAAATTTGTCACTATAGTCTTTTTTTGCGAGACGACTTGCATTGCATTGCATCCAGCCATGCCATAAAATTAG
>MU836692.1:0-25021 GCA_029204225.1 Diphasiastrum complanatum
TAAACTGTACGCTGTTAAAGTTGTTTTAATGGTTTTTTTTATTCACACATGTAATATTGGTGAATGATTTAACCAATAAGCGTATGTAATTCCAGATAAATTTCTTGAATTTTGTATGTTTGTCCAAACATGATTCAATTGTGTGCCATATATAATTGTTAATTGTTGAAAGGATAGTTGTATATAATGTTAAGAAGGTTTTGGAAATTTATGTTTAATATGTTTAATGTATTAATACTTATGTCGCCGAGTATAACAATCGGTGTGATTTTGGGAATGTTGTTAAGTATTATGTTTAGTTATTCAATAAACCTGCAGATACTAAAATCTGGATGTCTATATAATGCAATTATATGTAGACTATAGGCTTTATAACTAAATGTAGCATGCATAATTTCACTGTGCAATGTATTAAGTTATTGAACATGCTCAAGTTGTTCAGTTTTACGATACAATATTGTTGATCCTACGAAGGCATAATTGTCAATGGCTTCGAAAGTTGTTGAAAGTAAGGTTTGTGATGATGAGTCTGGGTTTATTGTAAACATAATATGTCTGATGTCATTAGATTATGAATATTATGTTTGTATTTAGATAATGATCGTGTTTTTAGCGATTGAATAATGAGATGCTTTTTTGTGTATGTATACATATTAGTACTACCATTTTGTTGTTCTTAGGCGTGTCATTTCTTGTTGTACATATGGATCAATTTTAAAGTGATTTGAAGTTGATGGCGATGTGATGTATAAATTTCAAGTTTTTTAGCTCGTGTGAGTGATGTATACATCAAACCATGTTTGAAACATGTTTCGGATTAAATGCTAGTTCAGACCCTGTGCTCGATGTATTGTTCTTGCTATTGCTATTCGGATTGGAAATTGTTTTCTTGTAACTTTACTAAAGATAGAATGGCCAATTTGAAATTCTTTCGTGATTCGATGTATTGGAGTCCATGTTTGATTTATAATGATTGGTTTTGTACATGTGCATGTGATTTTATTTTCTATGAAAGACGTGACCCTTGATAAAAGTTGTTTTCATATTTAAAGATTCTGATTAGTAACCGACCAGATGAACCATATATGGATCCTGTCATAAATGAATATGTTTCGGCCTATGCAGCTCAAACTCAACGTCAAGGTGGAAGAAATTACGGCTGCTACGAATGCGGCGAGGGACACAAAATTGCAGAATGTCTCTACAAGGGACAATATACAACCTCCTGCCGAGATTGCGGTTATGGATATTGTTTCAAGAATTTCTCATTTAAACTTGGAACCAGTGCACCTCTTAACCTCATTGCCATACAACAATTAGCAGTTCCAGCGGGGATGCCATCGAAAGGTCGACAAGACCACGCTCCTGTGTTAGTTGTTACGCGAGCACAGAAGAGGAAGGAAGTGGCTCCCTCACCACCACCATCGGTCACTAACGACCAACCCTCAACTTCAGCGCCATATCCAAATGTGAGGGAAGAGAGAAGACAGTACCAGAAAATAAGACACTGGGTACAAAAAGCACAAGAGGAGGAAAAAGAGCAAGAACGAAACAATCCCACAGAACCTCCAGTCGGCATCGAATGGGAACCGCAAATGGGCTCACCACTGCGAATTTATTAGAATGATCAGTTGCACCAACATGAACCACCTTTTCACATGGTGGAGCCTGAGGAACCACGCATTGAAAGGCTCACACTCTTGCTGTCAAGCCATGTTAGTTTACCACTCGGAGAACTACCTGCGGATTGCATCACAAGCGAAAAGCCTTTTAGCTGAATGGGCCAAAGCGGATGAGGAGCCAGTAGCGCCTAAGCCCATATATTGTGCGGGCTATGATGAAACAAGTAACGTCCTCCACATCGGAGCAGCATGGGAAAGTGAGGAACACAACATCACTTTGCCAATCAAACACAAGAGATACGAGGACGAGGCGGTAGTGGTAGATGGAGGATCGGGTGTCAATCTGATCTCCACTACTTTGTATGAAAAATGGGAATTACAAGGATTGAAGCTAGCCAGATTTGCCATCAAGCTAGCAGATCAATCCTATGTAAAACCAAAAGGTGTAGTTGTTGATATTCCCGTAAAGATAGCAGACATGCAGTATGTGATTACTTTTGTGGTCATGGATATACCTGAATCTCCATCTGCATACCGTGTTTTACTGGAAAGACCATGGTTGAGGGCTGCGCAAGTAGTACACAACTGGGGTACATGGAAATTCACCTTTGAGAACAGAGAACAGGCTGTAAGGGTAGATCCAACCACATGGGCGGTGAAACCTATTGCACCCAAAGCTAATGACAGATCATCCATGATAGATCATACGATTGACCACCCCCAAGGCCAGCCAAGGGAGGTCACTATCATTCAGAGATGGATGTCATGAGATGGAGGGATGCATTAGCAACTATTGACTGCTAGGCATGTCAATATGAATCAGATCCAGAACCGAGTACATCTTCACCCAAATGTTACACTATGGACACACCAATTACATTTGGGATGAATATGATAAACGTAGCATGGCTGTCAGCGGAGTCGATTGAGAACCCAGTGGACAATGATCTAGTCCCTTGGCAACATGCTCTAACTTATAATAAGGAGATTGAACATGACTGATGAACAAGTCCTACACCACATGGACCCAGATCGTTACGGAACCAAGAAGGTACCAGCTCAACCACCACAAAGGTCTGCTATGGCAAAAGTCTCAAGGATCGAACCACCCAAGGCACCTACGAATAAGAAAAATCAGTTGAAGCAATGCTACAACCAGGTGATCCGATAGAGTGACCTACCCAAAGAGGCAATAGCTACAGTAGACGTTGATATTCGCAACCATGAGCCGAATGTCACAGCAGTCCCGAAGAAAGACAACAAGGATGAACCCACCAAAATGACAAAAAGGGCAAAAAGAAGGTGTTGGATTCCTTGAAGTCAATCAAGTTGGACTCAAATACAGCGTCATCTTCTACACAGGTGACAGAAAATAAAAAAATGACTAGTCGGGCCAAGATCAATATGCTGAAAGAGGAATCTCGACGAGCTCTAATTCATGAGATGTCTGATACTTTCAAGAATTATACATTGGATGATGTGGTAATCATGATGCCGCAAGCCTAACAAGAACTTGATCAAAGTCAAGCACCAGCGGAACAAGTCTTCGAGGAACCTACGCGAACACAGCTGATGAATCTTGCAGAACCAGGAGAAGAAGAAAGGATAGTGCATGTGGGAGAGCAGTTAATACCCACGCAGTTCTAGAGACTACGATCCTTGTTAGTGGAATATAAAGGCTGTTTTGCTTGGAGCTATAGTGATCTAAAGGGCATTCCGCCAACAGTAGTCCAACACACCATACCTTTGGTGGACGGAGCAGTCCCCAAGATAAGCCGTTACTACCACTGCAACCCAAAGTATACGGAACTGATCAAGCAAGAGTTGCAGAAACTTATGGATGCAGATTTCATTTACGAAATCGAGCACACGAAATGGGTATCGCCGATAGTTATAGTACCCAAGAAGAATGGCAAAATGTGTATCTGTGTGAATCTGAAGGCGCTTAATGCAGTCACCAAAAAGGACCATTTTCCTTTACCATTTACGAAAAGTGTCCTCATAGAGTAGCTGGCGACAAAGCCTACAGTTTTCTAGACGGCTTCAGCAACTACAACCAGGTGAAAATAGCCCCCCAGGACCAGCAAAAGACAACATTTGCCACGAAATGGGGAACTTATGCCTATAAAGTGATGCCATTCGGACTTTGTAATGCCCTAAGTACTTTTCAGCGAGTCATGCAGGCAGCATTCAAAGATTATTTGCAAAAATTCCTGGAAATTTTCTTGGACTATTTGTGCATGCATGGACCAGATTCAGAACACTTATCCAATTTGGAGAAGGTGTTACAAAAATGTCGCAATCACCAGATCTCCCTGAATCCAGAAAAATGTCAATTTTGGGTGACACATGGCTTCATACTCGGCCACATAGTGTCAAGACACAGGATCGCCATATATCTATCAAAGATTAGGATCTTTGTTGATCTACCACCACCGGGGACGATCCACGAGGTCTACATTTTCATGGGTCATGCTAACTATTATAGGATCTTCATTCTTGATTTTGCGGAGTTAGCCAGACCAATTTACAAGCTCACAACGGATCCACATTGGAATGAGAAAGTTCTAAAGGCTTTCCAGAAGATTAAGGATGCATTGGTCTCAGCACCAATCTTATGACCACCCAATTGGTCCATTGAGTTCCACGTGCATACAGAAGCATCGAAGTATGCAGTTGGAGCAGTCTTAACTCATCTAAGTGAAAACAAAAAAAAATTTCCAATCCGATTTGCAAGTCGACAGCTCAGTGATACCGAAATGAATTATTCAACCACAGAGCGGGAAGCACTGGCAATGATCTATGCAGTTAAGAAGTTTCGACACTATTTGATGGCCACACATTTTGCTTTTTATACAGACCATCAACCCTTGTTATATCTCGTTAATAAAACTTGCAACACTGGGAGAATCACCAGATGGCTCCTTTTGTTTTTGGAATTTGATTTTCGGATAGTAGTTCGCAAGGGAAAACAACACTACATGGCAGATCATGTGTCACGAATCAAGGGAAAGGAGATTGCAACCCAACCCAACGATGAGCTGGCAGATGCTGCCTTATTTTACGTGGATGCAATACCAGAATGGGCTGTTGACATTGTTGAATATCTAATGCGGGGCCAATCAGACAAATCATTACCAAAGGCGAAACAACGAAAATTGATTTTGAAGGCTAGACCTTATCAGCTGATTGTCGGCCAATTGTACCAAAGAGATCCAGACGGAATTCTTTGGCGGCATATTCTTCCTCATGAGACCACCTAGATCATTTCGCTTTCACATGAAGGCATGGGTGGAGGTCATTTTGCATCTGACATTACAGTTCACAAGATCCTGCAATTAGGATGTTGGTGGCCAACAATTCATAAAGACACAGAGGAATACTTGAAAAAGTGCGATGTGTGCCAAAGGGAAAGGAGACCAACGAGATTGAACTATGATCTACTGCACCCAGTCTTAGTCCAAGCACTGTTCGAAAAATATGGATTGGATTATATTGGTCCAATTCACCTTGTAGCAAGGAGTTCCCAGGCTCGATACATAATCGTAGCCACAGACTACCTCACCAAATGGGTCAAAGCCAAGGCAGTAAGAGTAGCTGATGCTAGAACCACTACCAAGTTCCTTTATGAAAATATCATTGTGCGCTTCGGATGCCAGGTGGAACTAGTCAGTGATCGCGGAAGCCATTTCATCAACGAGACCATCAAGGTCCTGTTGGAGGAATTCTTCGTGATTCACAGAACAAGTACGCCTTATTATCCTCGTGGTTTTGAGCACAAGTTGCATGCTGCACTGTGGGCATTCAGGACAGCATATAAAGGGAGCACTGATCAAACACCCTTACAATAGGCATATGGTCAGGATGCTGTGATGCTAGTAGAGTTTTTAGTTCCTTCATTAAGGTTTGCCACCGCGCAACGTCTTAATGAGTCCAAATCTCTACAGCTACGCCATGATGCTCTGGATAAACTCTGTGAAACACGCTTACTAACTGTGCATGCATTGGCAGCTGAAAAGGAAAGACGCAAAGCTTGGCATGATCGCAGATTACAAAAGAAATATCTTCGTTTAGGAGATCTGGTCCTGATGTATAAAACCAAGGCGATCAAGGGGAAGTTAAAATTCACGAGTGAGGGTCTTTATAGAATCAAGGAAATTCTTAATCATGGAGCCGTGAACTTAGAACAGCTTGATGGGACGCCCTTCGACACACCCATCAACGGTAGCCAATTGCATAAGTACTGGCCACCACAGTAAGACAGATCTAGATTGGGGGTGGCACATTACAAAAAGCTAATCTGTTCAACCATCACCGCTAGATCTAAGGAGATCAAGCAAATCAAGCTAAATCCATCAAGATTCAGCCAGATCTGGCAAGATCGGGGAAATCCATCAGAATCCAAGGAGGATCCAGATCTTGATAGGGTCAAAAAGAAAACAGATCATCAGATTGACTGAGGGATCTACTACCAAGAATTCATCAGAACTTTCAGAGCACTACCAAAAGCCAGATCAAACCTGGATGAAACTGATTACCAGTTTACAAAAGTTAAAAATCAGAAAATCTCAAGATCTCGTCAAAAAACACTCTGAAAGAGCACTTTTTTCATGATTTTTTGAGATCCCCTAGGAGATAGCTCTTGAAAATTGGACAATCACCATACCTGACCTAGATGCATCCATGAAAATCTCTGCGAGAGTTTCTGATGGAGGAATCATCATTTTTAAGTGTATGCGAGAGTTTCCAACAGCAGAATTTTCAGAACCCTCGCAGAGCATCAAGATCAATTTACCAACTCTTGCAAGGTGCCTAAATAAAATCAGAGCAGTGAAATTAGCCTGCCTACATGGTCTGATCTTGAAAATCCAATCACAAGAACAAGTTGTGCGAGGGATCACATCCTGCGAGAGTTGAACCCTCGCAGACAGCCTGAACCCTCGCAGAACCTTCGAATAGTAGTCAAATCACCTTCTGAACTCTCGCAGACTTCTCTGAGGTCTTAGAATTTTGTGAAGAAGGTGCCTGCCAAAATTTGGATGGAACTGAACAAGGGAAAGTGAATTTCACCTAATATGCACTCTAAATTCCGTTATATAAAGGCTGAATTCGAGTCATTTGTCACCTTTGCTAGCGAAGCTCTACCGAAATTTCCACTGAAAATACCAAGTTTTCTGTTTTCAACCAAATTTCCTACCAGCTGTCATCTGCTCATATTAAACACTGATCTGCACTCTGAACTACAATCATTGGTATCCAACACTCATTATTCTCAGTTTTCTACTGTTTCCACATCTTTTTCCATTTTCCACCATTTTTTTCTACTTTTTCGACTTTTTCGACCACTAATCATCATTGCTAACATGGCCTCCTCATCCTCTGAAGACTCTAGCGCCAAACAAGTAATCCAGCGTGACATCCTCAAGGCTACACAAATTTGGCCTCTACCCTCTGACACTCTGATCCAACCATGGCTGCAGACAGCCAGGCCCCTCCTTGAAGCAATGGGTTTTTATTCGGCGCTCTTCCATTCTGAGATTAACATGGGCCTCGCCCTTCACGCTTACACCAAAGCTATTCTGAAAAACAGGATACTACAGTTGGCAATGAGTAATACACAGTTGCGAGCAGATCTCAGCAAGCTGCAGCAAGAGCTTATTCTGGCTCAACAACACGAACAAGCAGGGCACTAGGAGATTGCCAAGCTGCAGCAGAAGGAGGAGGGCCTAAACAAATATATTAAAAGCCTCTCCAAAGCGCTGACTGAGGCCTCCACAAAGGTGCGAGAGCTTTAAGCTGAAGCATCCCAACGGCTTGCCCCCATCCAGACGCAACTTACACTTTTGAAAGCAGAGAACACGCGCCTGGAGACAGACGTTAAAGCCTTACAAGACGAGAAGCTCGTCTGGTTAGCTCAATCTGCATCGGACACAAGGCCACTTTTACAATCAGAGATGAATCTTCTACGGCGTCAGGTGCAGATTTATAGCCAAACCCTCAACATCTACCAGGCAGAGTTTAATAAGTATCAGGCAAGCGCAACGCAAGAGCTCACCCAAGCCAAGCAAGCCCTCAAGGCGTGCCAGAAATACATGGAAACGAAGGCCCAACCCACCCCCGTGGTAATTCCACCGCCACCTAATTTTGACGCTGCACATGCTAGTACTAGCCAAGATCAGAGCCAACAGGCAGCAGGGGGGATTTCAACTAGATCAAGGGTACAAAATCCAAGACCAAGGGCAGACAGATGCGGCCGCTGAGACACGAGACCAGAGCCAAGGCGCAACCACCAGCCAGGGCCAAACAACATCATCCAGAGGGTCACAAACGATATCTACCAGCCGGGCCTTCCGAAGATCGAAATCCGTGGAGGAGAACATCAATGAATTTTTATCCAAATATCCCCACGAGTAACCAAGAGGCGGCTGACAGATATCATTCTCAGCTCAACCATCAAGGGAAAAGAACTGCAAGCCTTACCCGCCCTCCAACCACAACCAGTGTGGTGACAACAGTTATTTGAGAGAGACCCTGCAGCCATCAAGGCTTACGTAACGAGTCCGCAATAGTTACGGGTGAATGCACATTTTTTGCCATGTCCAAAAAGATCCAAATGGGCGAAATGCGACACTCCTCTGGACCAGATCACACTCAACAATTTCAACTGACCAATTAGCAAATCCGAATATGGGTGGCAAACGGATGTAGACGCCAGAAGGGCTCTCTCCGCATTCGCCAGTCACTACATCAATGCCCCGATCCCACAGTCCACGTGGCAGCCACTTATGCTCAGGACTTGGAATATCTAATGGGCATTGAAACAAAATAGGATGATTTTCTTCCCTCCATATTTTTTGATCCAAATAAGGTGCTTGCTTCTGACAAAGTCGAAGACCAGCTGCCAGTCGCTCGCGTATAGTACCAAGCTGCATTTCTTAGAGATCCCTAGACGAAACGATTCCAAGCATGGGTGGACCAAGAATGGCTGACAGAAGTCCACAAGTCCTTGCACATGCCAAAGGACTCGAAGAAAATGGACCGTCTCAACTTCATGGAAGACGTTACGGAATATCTCATCCACGAGAGGCCGTCCAAGAGAATGCTCTACTAAACCGGCAGAGTGCCGAGGGACTAGCACTACTTCAGGTCGTGGGTCCTATTGGGGGTATTCCCAACAAAGTAAAAATAAATAAAATCCTCCAATAAAATGTGTTGCGAGGGCATGACATCCTGTGTGCATAAGCCCATGGCCCAATGAGCACACAATTGAAGTTGTAAATAAAATAAACTTGACTTGGGCCTTGTAATTAAAATAAAACTAGAGGCCCAATGTCATTTTTCAACTTAGAGCTCACTTTTTAGAGTTGGGTCCAAATTGGGACTCACATGAATCTTGTGATTTCTAATGTACTTTTTGTGGAGCCTTGGATCAAGTTGGGTCCAAGATGAATGGTTAGGATCATTGTGAATATTAGCCAATAAGATTGAGGGGCAAGGGCCTTCCCCGTTTTATAAAAAGGCACCATTTGTACACTATTGGGATGCTTAATGAGAAGGAGGAAACTCTACCATTTTTGGAAGAGAAGCATCCTCATTTGCTATTCACTACTTGCTATTGCTCTTGGTTGTGTTTTCTATTGCTTTCTATTTCCATGTTTATTGTTTGCCATAGTGAGTGTTTTTCCATTAGCAAGCATAAGGAGCATTTGAGCTAACCTCCACCCTCACTCTCTTTCTCTCCCTTTCTCTTCTCTTCTCAATCTCTTCTTCTCCATTCCTTCCCTTCAACCAAACTATGATGAATGTTAGTGTAGAGGAGTAGAGTTAAAGATGAGTAATATAGTGGTGAGTAGAGTTAAGGGAGAAAGTAGGAAATTAACTAAAAGTAGCATCTATGCATAGTTAGGCACCTATCCAATGATCTAACCTTTGTTGACAGGCGGAAGGGCTATACTACGAGAGATCTTCGACCCCACACATTTTCTCTCTCTTTTTGATAGGTTAATTACTCGCCCTACCTTGTTTTTCTGAATTTATGTGAGTTTTATTTTTTTGCCACTTTTCTAGATAGTAGATCAGTGCAATTGGTCCCAATGTCATAGATTCCCCCAATTTGTAATATGGATATGACATGCTTGCTTGAATGCTTTGTCTATCTAGGTATTCGTGGTATGCTTGAACCTGAAGACTTTCCTCGGCAGTCAATCTTACCAGTTGACGACAAGACATAGACGTTGTAGGTACTGATTCTTGCTGTACATTTGGCCTTTTTGGGCTTGAATTCCATGGATTTGGTCTTATGAGAATGGATAGACCTGGATTTGGCATTGTTTTAGTGGTAATGTTGTATTGTGGAACCATCAGGTTGAATCTTGCTTGTTGAAGGGCAGTCAGCAACCTTAGTCTTTCCCCTATCATTGCACTTCTCATTTGAAGACTGCATGATTGTGCTATTTTGTGGATGTTGTGTCGAATTGCCTTCAAGTCACTTTGTTGACATTGGTTCCCTTAAATATTCATCACTAAGAAATATTTGCAATGATTGCGCTAGGAGACTTGGTAAAATCCTCTGGACTTCATTGATTGCCAATTTCTTGACTTCCTCAGTTCCAATTGCCTTGAGAGATTCTGCCAGTTCTATTTTTTATGATGTTGTTATCCTTTTGCTAGTGGATATGTTTGCGTAGCTTGGAAATTTTGTCCAATTGTCTTCTTCCTCACTCATTTCATAACCTGGTGGCACTAGCATTTGTAGTGATTTTGTTTGTAGGTGGATTGGTCCACATGGGTGCATGTTAGTCTACATAAGCCAAATGCCTCCTAGCTATGTCTGGGTTCTGCAGTGGACAATTTAAGCATGGAGGATTGACTCCACATTGCGAACACCAAGGGTTAAACGTTGATGGATTACCTCGATGTGGACATTCGGTTCGATGACGTTTTCCTCCGCATCCATAGCATCTTACTGTGTGTATTATGCCATCTCCTCGAAGTTGATATGCATAGACATGCAATAGACTGGTAGGCTATTATGGTCCTCTATTGAGTTCGGTGACATGTAAGATGATAGGACCAAGACTTCCACCTTGCCACTATCTGTTGAAGAACTCATGATTTAGATGGATCAATCTGACATCCATCCTTCGGATGAGCTCCTTGTTGGCTTGATTCTACCACCCTTGATCCACTTGCCTCTGCACCATTCTTGTTTGATCATCGCTTGTTGATGACTCTTGTTCCTAGTCTATACTTGGTTTTTTCATCATGAGTTGATGTAGAAACCTCAAATGCCTTTCATTAAAAAATTGATTTTGATTTGAATCTTATACTTTGAAATCTAGTTTAACATATTATGAACTTTGAATAAACTATTTTCTTAAAATGAAATCCAATATTTTGTAGTAAATCTCTCTATAAATGTGCCTCCATTTAGAGGTCATATCATAACAAGTACTCCATGATTTCCAAACATTCTTTTTGTCCTGAAGGGGTCCTTTGTTTGAAAATATAAATATAAGAAAAGTGTTTCTATTCAAGAAAACATAATTGTCAAGGATTGGAAAGCCTTCAAACTGTAGACCTAGATAAGAGAGCATATTAAACTAGAAGATAGGATGACAAAAGAAACAAGTTAGATAGAATAATTTTATGATGCTAATGTTTATCACTGTGGTTGCAAGGCTTGGATACATATGTCCAACTTCCATATCTAGCAGATATTGTATTATACTTTTCATATCTTTTTTGTCTACATTACATTGCCCCTAATTCCATGTCTCATTTATTTTTTCTATAAGAATGGATACTATATTTTGGGAAGCCTTCAAAGTGTAGGTGTAGATACTAGAGCATTTTGAGCTAGTAGAAAAGATGGCAAGAAAAACAAATCAGGTAGAACAAACTATATACAACAATTTTTTTAAGTTGGTTAGTGTCCTCTAAAGAAGAATTTAAGTGACGAGAAAGTGCAAATAATTTATATTGGGACCTTTTTAAAGATTACACTTTTGCAAGACTTGGATACATACATCCAACTTCCATATCTAGCAAATATTGTATTATACTTTTCAAATCTATTTTGTCTACATTTATCATTCAAATCCAAAATGTTGTAGTAGAATCTCCCTCTGAATGTGCCTACATTTAAAAGTCATACCATAACATGCAATCCATGATTTCCAACGATTTTTTCTCTTGAAGGGTTCCTTTGTTTGAAATATTCATTTTTAAAAAAGTGTTTCTATCACAGAAAAATTAGTTGTCATAGGTTGTAAAGCCTTCAAAATGCAGACCTGCATCAGAGAGCATATTGAACTATGTCGAAATATACCAACAAAGAATTGCTAGATATGTGTAGTATTTATGTCGTTCACCAAGGAGATAGCACTTAAAAGTTGTTAGTTGATACAGTCTTGACTTAATTAAAATGAAATGGAGTCGAGTGTTAATTTGGTTTCAACAAACATTTTATAATAGCAAATATTACTTCTGGTGTAGGTGTGTGATGATAATGAATTCCAAACAACAATCTTCCTCTATCAAACCGAATGAAAAGCGTTCTACAAGTGAAATGTTATCAGAGTTGCATGAACGAACTACACTTTGACTGATTAAGTCGTCAGCAAGGTTTTCAGTTATATTCAATGCAGACATGTATGAACAGACAAATAGTTAATCTTATTTGTGAACTACTGTGTTCTAGATAGAAGCCCTCAACAACTAAAGTCCAATCATGGTTAAAGAACTCAAATAGTTCGTGAATATGTTAGAAACAATTATCTTCGTTACCAACACAAATACAGATCAATAACTCAATTCCTCAAGCAGGGACTAGCATTTCACATGCACACATACTTCTCTATTAGTGACTATGGAAAATTGTACCAAAGGGATACTTTACTCGGGTGCCGAACACAAAGTATTCACGTAGACGGTAAGTCAGTTTAAAGATAGTTCTTTAATTCAACTTTATGGAAACACAACAAACAATTGTAACTATTTGACCATAGAGTGTTTTAGGTAATGCATATGAGACTGCTAGTTGATTCGAAATCACTCACACTCAACAATGCAAAGAGCATAAATCAAAGTAATAACCTTCGATGCCCTATTCACTTCTTCAATCTCACAATACATGAACTCTCTCTCTCTCTCTCTCTCTCTCTCTCTCTCTCTCTCTCTCCTCTCTCTCTCTCTCTCTCTCTCTCTCTCTCTCTCTCTCTCTCTCTCTCTCTCTCTCTCTCGTTGGATGTGAATAGCTTTGGAAAGGTGCTCGGCCTCCAAAGCCTTTCTCAACCTAGGCATTCTCTCTCTCTCTCTCTCTCTCTCTCTCTCTCTCTCTCTCTCTCTCTCTCTCTCTCTCTCTCTCTCTCTCTCTCTCTCTCTCTCTCTCTCTCTCTCTCTCTCTCTCTCTCTCTCTCTCCCTCTCTCCCCTCTATCTTCTCCCAGCGACGAACCTCTATACTACACATATGACACAACAAGCTTCTTCTTGAGATAATGCGAAATTTGTGCATAAGCGATACATCCAAAAGCTTTTAAGTTTGATAAAGAAAATTTGGATCCTGTCCAAACTTCGTATAGTGTTTTGTCTGAGAGACCTTTGGTAGGACATCTATTCTGAATATAAGCTATAGTGGAAACAACTTTAGCCTAGAATGACTTCGGAAGTGTTGCATGTACTAGCATACACTTTGCCAAGGTTTTGTTCTTTCTCTCAGGAAGACCATTCGATTGAGGCAAATAGGAGGTGATGTCCTGTATTTCAATGTCGTTTTAAGAAATACTTCTTGAATTTGGTAGAGATGTAATCTCTTCTTTTGTCAAACCTCAGTGCTTTGATTCTTTTGCCACTGTATATTTGGCAATTGAGGCCAATTTTCATATTAGACTTAGAGTTTGACTTTTCATAGTTATATTAGTCTAAAAGCATTTGAATAAACACTTTTCGAAAGTGCGAGAAACTATAGAACATGAGTTTTGGTGAGATTCAATTTGAGTAGTAGAGACATTGAATCTAGTCACAAAAATAGTAGACTTTTCATTATGGAGGAAAACCAAAGTTTAAATTTAGGTTGGACCTGTTATAAAAAGGATGTAACTCATGGGAAGAGAAGACATTCTCTCTCTTATCTCATTCATGCTCATACAAGTTCTCTTTGGGCTCTACTATCCATTGGTGCACCATATTGGTGATAACTTGTGATCTTGTGTGTAGAATGCTTATTTTATGCTATTTTTGTATCCACACGTGTGAAATATTTGAAAATTGTCAACATTTCCTTAACTAGTTTTAGGCCAAATTTGGTAATTTTGGCACATAGTTCTAGATCTAACCTTTCACAAGTGTGGAACAGGTCTAGATACTTTTATTTTAGTATATATTTCATGTTGAAGAAGTTTCAAACTTCAGGACCTTCGAAATCACACCAAAATTATGTCATTTGGACATATAGGCCAAAATTGGCTACTTTAGGCTAGTGGTGCCCTAAGTTCTAGAAAGGGGAGAGAGATTCATCTCTCTCACCTATATTAGGCTGAAATTTGTGGAGAACATAGTGGAAAAACCTATTGTATGGTTCATTGAGATCAATAGATCATTGTCATTGTTTCTTCCTCCATTGAGAGCATTTCTTTGTGTATTGTCTTTAAGCTATTGTGTATGATCTTAAGAGGTTTCCAAAAGTGTTAGACTTTGTCAAGTTCATCTGTATCTAATGTAGCATTAGGATTCTTTGCCATTTCTAGCTTTTGTAGCTTGTTGTGCAAAGATCTTAGCCAAGTATTTTGGAAGTTTGGATCCATTCAAGATCCACTTTCTTGGTTGGCCGTTATTTTTAGTATGGTTTTCATTTATGGTGATATTTGAATGTTTGATCAAATTCTAGTATGGTCATGCATTGCATTGTTGATCAAATCTTACTAACCTTTGTTTGTTGAGTTGAACTGTGGATCAAAAGCATATTTCAGGTGTATTGAAGATCAGAGGCTAAGAAGAAGGTATTTTTGATCAGATAATCACAACTAATCATTTGTTGATTGTGAGGCTTGTGCATATTCAATACTAACAATTTTCTTTTCAATCTATTGTTGACAATCTCGACTTTTGTGGATGAACACTCTCCTTAAGTGGATGAACCTTCTCCTTAAGTGGATGACAAATGCTCTTTGTGTGAGTTTCTAATTCTCCTAAAGGCTGAACAAAGCTCTCATTTGGATGAAAGATCCCCTTTTTGGGTGAACATATTGTAAGCTCCATTGTGAAGAGCATATTGTAAAAATTGTCATCAATTCTGGCATAAATTTTAATGTACTTTGTTGAGCATATAAGTAGCTCTCCTTATGTAATTTCATTGGAGCATTTGCTGGAGGGTCTTAGCCATTATGAAAATGTGTTTTCAGGTTCTTAGTAGGTTGAGGAACATTCTCATGTGAAGTGATCTTAGATGTACATCTAAACATCAAGATTTGACAAGCTAGTGAAGCTAGTCTTGTGATTAGGCTAAGTGTGCTTATACATTCACCGCTAAAGCTTGTATTTATCACTTGATGGAGTTTATAAACTTTTAGACGTGTGGTTTACATGTGGTTTTATAGGTTGAATCAATATCTTAGTGTGTTGATCATATATTGATCAAGTTTGTTCGATACTAGGTAAACTTGGCATCCTAGTTTTGTGTATTTTCTAAGAATGCAATTAACTCTTCAGACCATAACTTAATTTGGTCACTTGTTGAAAATTTTGAGAACTTATCTATAATAGCTTTTAAGAAATAGAGACAAATAATAATACATAGATAATGGATGTTGAGGCCTCCCATTTGAGAAGAACGATTCCTATGAGTAGATCTCGAAACCCATTTTATATGTTCCATACAATATGTTTGAGAACGTACTGGTATGAAAGACCTACTAAAAAAAAGAAGGATTAAAAGATGTAGCAGAGACCGTGATTTGGATTTTTAGCGAGTGTGCCTAGAGAAAAAAGGGTAATTGATTGAGACATGGATCTGTTGGCCAGATTTCGAATTGGGCAGCTGTGATAATAAAATATAGACAACAAATGCATGAGAAAAATTCTTTAAATGTTGAACCAAAATAATTTGACTTGCCTTTCACAGTTTTAGCAAATTTATCCAGAAAGAAGGCCCTTCATGTTTGTAGCTTAAAGTAAATGTCACATAGAGAAGTTTTTCTACACAACTTTTAGACCCTTGCATATATCTTATTTAGAACTTCACACCTAGAAAGTCTGTTGCATATTTCTTGCAAGTTGTCTACAGTATAATTGTTCGAAGATACCATCCAATTCTAGCTCCAGTTCATCTGCCCTCCTGACAAACCAGTGGCTCATATAGTTTTGTGATATTTTATGTATCCCTAAAGGCTCTTAGAGGCACCGTATGGAAGCCCTAAATTTCCAATTTTTGTTTTCCAAAATTTAGAATTTTATTAGTGTATACTTTTTTTTTTTTGGCCTCTTCTTGAAAATGGCAATCATGGAGTAGACTACAAGATCCTTGCCTTAGAGACGAGCCCTCAAAGACATTGTATGAAAGCCCTAAATTGCCAATTTTTGTTTCCCAAAAATTAGAATTGTATTAGATGTTTGATGATGCATATATTCTGAATATAACCATGGGCATTTGCATTTCTTGTTCTACTACTGTCAGGTTTACATGGGCCACTTGTTGATTGGCTGGCCCTGGTGGAGCAGGTAAGGCCATGCGTTGTGGTTGATTGGGTGCGCCATAAGGAAATTCAAACTGAAAAACTTTTTGATGGAAAAGGAGCTATGGGAAATCATGACAAGTGAAGAGACAAGGCTAGTGATTGAAGAAGATTAGAGGACATTTGATAGGAGAAAATGAAAAGCACAAAATGTCATCAACTTATCAGTTAGAGATGCAATTATTCCCTACATTTCAGATTCAGAAGGACCAAAAAAACATGAGATACATTGAAGGTATTGTTTGAGACCACAAACACATCTTGAGTGTTATTCCTGAAGACGAAGTTGCACACATTGTGGATGGATGATGATGCAACTATTGATGTTCACCTACTGAAGATCAAGAGATTCGTGACCAATTAGCATCAATTGGAGAGCGAATTCAGGATCGTGAGATCTTGCAATTGACATTGAATAGTTTGAGTGAGTCACATCAAATGTTTGTGGCAAGTACAACCACACGAGAAAATCTTCCTATGAAGGGTTAGGTGGATTGTTTTTGTAGGAAGAACAACGTCAAGAGAACTTGAGTCATCGCAACATGAGATTTGATCAAGCTCTTGTAGTGAGAGGACGTGGTGGCGGATTTGGTCATGGAAGACACCAATCAAGAGGTGGAAACTCAAATCATGGATCATTCCAACAATTTCAAGGACTTTCCAATGATGGCCCAAATCGAGACAATTGGAATCAAGGCCAAGGTCAAGGACATGACTATTCTAGGCAAAATAAACCTGCAAATTGTAGGTACTGCAGCAAACTTGGCCACTGGGAGTGTGAATGCTTCAAGAAACAGAAGGAGATAGAACAAAGAAAAAGCAAATGGCAAGTGGACAATTATGCCGATTAACATCAATTGATGACTACTATTATGAAGACAACTATGTTGATCAACAATCGTTAAGTAATGAGCATCTTGAAAACAGAAGGCCGACACCATGATTTCGGACCTTCACATTTTTCCCTTTAAATTTTGTCCCTTATGTCTTAAACGATTTAAGCCACCTCTACTTTTTTTGCCTTCTTCACCCTTTCTTGTGCCTTCATGAAAAATGCGACACACTGGCTAGAATGACTTAGAAACCATTTTTCGGACCACATTTGCATTTTTCGCCTTTTTCGTCTCTTTGCGAAAAATGTGACAAAGTACCTAGAATGCCTTAAAACCATTTTTTTAGACACCTTCACCTTTTTCGGTTTCTTTGCTGCCTCTAATCTAAAGCACTTTTGCCTTCTTCGCTGTCTTAAAACTAAGGCACCTTCGTCTTCTTTGTTGCCTTTAGTCTAAAACACCTTCGCCTTCTTCGCTGACTTCAGTGTGAGGCATTTTCAGCTTTTTCTCCTTTTTCAGTTTCTTCCCTGTCTTAAATGCACACCTTAAGTCTAAGGGCACCTTCAGGATTTGCATACCTTCAGTCTAACGGGCACCTTCGGGTCTTTTGGGCTTTTCGAATTTTTCGCGTTTTTGCTACATTGGCAGACTGGCATCGCCAACTTATCATCAGCCCTCAAACAGCTTGAGAAACAAATATCCTAAGGGTGGTTACCAACTTTTGTATAGATGCAAAGCTGGAGTAAATGGCAGTTAAGTCATGAGATATTTTTCTCTCAACACTTGTAAATCAAGCTATGAAAGTGCTGATTGAATTTCTCTTTCAATCAAAGTTATATGTAGCCAACGTTATCACGTCAGTAAGCTGAAATTATTACTTCAAGCTATTTTTACTCACTGTTGATATTAATCAGAGTGCAATTTTTGTCTCACTACTGCAATTTGTATGAATTCTTCTACTTGAATGTTTCTGCTACTAACTGTTGCGTTTCCGTTTCTATACACCACGCTCAATCCTCGAGCTTTTGTTGCCGCTCACACACACTCAATTTTACGACATGGTATCAGAGCGGGCATTTCAGTAATCTACATTTCTATTGCGGATTATCAGTCTTGTTTCTATCAAGACGTCTTTCTAGCAAAAGAGCAGCCAACAATATTCAGACAATCGTTGTTTCTACCAACGATCTAGTCCAACCAGAATGGATCCATCATCTAGTTCATCTCTCATTGACAAACTCGATGGAGATAACTACCATCTCTGAAAATATAAGATGAAGGTTATACTACGGAGGCAGCCACACTGCCGACATCCTTGAAGCTGTTGGATCTTCAGCATCCTCCGTCGGCTATGGCTCCATGTCTCCCAACTAGTCTACGCTATGGCTTCTCCAACTAGCTTGAGCAAGAAGATGGGAAGACGATAATGAACATGGTGAGTATCCTGAGGGTAAGATCCACTCTTCTCTCTTTTCTCTCCTTAACAACTACAAATGACGGCTTAACCTAAATGATAGAACCCTAAACTCAATCTCCTCCTCTAAGGCTTACCCTACTAGAGAATGGAGGACCTGGATTAACCTAACTTGTTGCAAGATCAATATTGTACAATAAGACCCCGCTCCTTATGGTACTGGAGGAGTCAAAGTCGGTGTAGCCTGTAGATGTGGAACTTTTTGTAAAGTGCTGCTCCGTAGGAGATGAAGCTTTGAAGAAGTATGAGTGTCTCCAGAAGATTTGAATTGAAGCAGAGTGGAGTTGGCTCGTTGATGACTTGCTTCCAATTGCTCACGCAAATGATTCAACGGATGATGTACACGAGCTTAGTATTTCTTGAGACATGATAAAATGCCACACAAGGGGTTACTGAACGGCAGTGAGATGAAGATGGAGTGGGTGTGATAGACGGTGTTGAAATCTTGGAAGTGGTGAAGGTGGATATATGGAAGTGGCTAGATGGATCAAAATTCCTTTACTCATTATTGTCAATCCTCCTACAGTGCTGAGATATGGCTTCAACTTCACAATAGATGTCTCTGTGCCTGGAGATCTGACATCCCCCATCCAGCTTGTTCTCTACAGTGTTCCATTCACCACCCACTCCTACTCTCAAGGACAGAGGCAGCTCAATCTCGCTGTATCTCAGCCTCTGTTCATTAATGGTAACACCTATTCTGTTAGCAGCTCAGCTCCCAAGAGTGCAGTGCTTGTTCCAAGGGGTTACTACATGCTTTTTTCTGTTCACAATGGAATCCCAGGATGATCCACTTGGATTCTTGTGACTTACTAAGAGACATCCCCAATATGTATTGTTTGCTTGCTCATGTTTGTTCTATGCTGACTTGTTTCTCGGGTTGTGGCCGCAATCCATGGCTGTGTGACCCTTCTTGTGGCAATAGATACACTCAATCTTGGAATTGAGCCAGCAGGTATCTATTGTATGCCCATCTCTTCTGCATCTCACACAAGTCTTCTTGTCTACACCTTGTTGTTTCGACCTCCCTTTGGTCTTCCAGATGTCTTTGCTTGTTCCCTATGCTTGTTGATCACGATCTTGCCTCTGATTGGACTCCCTCTTAGGCTTAAATTGCTTCTTTGATTTTTCTTTGTTGTCGTAGAGAGCCTAGTTAGAACCATCTTTGTGATCAAGATTTTCTCTGGCCTCGACTTCCTCTCGAATCTCGACAATCGCCTTTTCGAGGTTCATGGTGGGATCTTTCGCGTGCAGGGTTCTTGTCGTCTGGAATGATCTGGGTAAGGCTCTCAACATGTATGTGAGCTGCTTCTCAGCTGACACAACATTCTCTGTTCCAGAGTTATGTAGTGACAGAAACAGATCTTTCATCTTTCTTACGAAAGAAGTGAGGTCTTTTCCATCCCACTACAAATTTGTCAGCTGATCTTCCAACATCATGATTTGACTTCTTGATTTTGTCTAAAATCTGGTGAATAATGCATCCCACATCTCCTTAACTTTGGAGAGTGTAGCTAGGTCAAGTGTGAGACTATCTTCGATGGAAGATGATAGCAAGGCTACTGCCTTGTCGTTTTTCTCCCTCCATTCATGTAGCTCCTTGCCTGTTGGTCGTAGGCATTCTTCTGTGCCATCCACCAGGGGAATAGTCCTTTACCCTTGAGTATCAAAGATGTCTTAACTTTCCAAGCTAGAAAGTTAGATCCTGAGGAATCAAATATTGTGTAGATCTTGTTCTGCATGCTACTGATTGAAGCCATTGCTTCTTGGAGTCTATTCCCTTGTTGATGGTTGTTTGTTTAAATGCTTGGCCTCCTGGATCTGCTAGCTTTTTGGCTATGTCAAAGTATGACAAGATGACCTGCTCTGATACCACTGATGAGGTTCATGAATCGTGATGTGGATTTCGCAGTCGCAAAGCTTTCGTGAAGGAACCACGATCCTTTTGAGACTCGGATGGAGTTCAGATGCGATCGCTGGACACTGCCAGCTGAATCACTCCTACAATCCTCCAGAATGTAGTCAGGCACTGTTGATCTACGTTTATGAAATTAATGCAGCATTCAACATAGTTTCAACCCTGAATTAAAATGAACAAGAAAACTCAGACACATGATTAACAGCAGAAGCATTTGCATTCGAGATCAAATACAACAAGAGAAATTATCTATATTGATCTTCCTCTGTTTTCTTCAAGCACTGCATGCATCTCCATGTAGTGCGTTGGCGTGGGAGAAACACATTTCTCTCATGAGTAATCGTCTCGCTTTACTAGCGGACAGTTGGATCTCTATGGATCCTGATCACAGAGCTCGTCTCGCTCGTAGGCGGACTTGTTGTCTGTACTTTCGTCTTGATTGCTTACTAGCATCAGACTACTACATTACACTGTATGTGTATTCTGTTGATCTATATGTCAAGTATCATCCAGTAAGTATGGTCATTCTATGTAAATCTGAGATTAGAGGATTAAGCATCTACAACTAATGAGGGAATTGCAAGAGTGGCAGATTAGCCACGACCTAAAATGTATCTACTGATGTCATGCCATCAGATCAGATATCCGTACTTTTGGGTACTTGCATGATCTCACTGGTACTCTTTGGATCGTGGAGGGGCAAGAGAAGGTTTCGTTTCCGTCGATGGTTTCGCTTTGGTCATTTGCCTTCTCTCGTACTGGACCGCAAAAGATTCTCGTTCGTGAATCTTTCGTGTTCACGAACCGTTCGTCTTCATTTTCTTTGAATTTCATGTTCGCAAAACTTTTGTGCTTCGTGTCTCCAGATCTTTGAGTTCGTGAATGTCTTCGTCGGGCTGAGGGCTGAAAGCTAGCAAGGCTTTGTAATTAGAAACGTTTTGTTTCTTCATTCGGAATGGAAAGAAGTGTCTAGTGATGATTCAAGAACTGATACAAACGATGATGAACACAATCGAATTGTACCTCCTGACAAGGATAGTGAAAGTAGCTTGAACCATGCAGAGGTGCATGAAATAGTATGCACAAGCCTTGATGATTATCTCCCAAGAGTCAAATCCATGAATCTAGACCCAACAAATTATGAAAGTAGGGAGGATGCTAGATCTACTGCATCTGATGTCGATCATGAACTATTTGGTATACAAAATTACTCAAAGAAAGCCAAGTGGTGCCAGTCGAAATATTCCATTGGGATAATGAACTACCTGGATATGATTCAAATTGTGAGAAAACTATAGAGGCAAGATACTCTCCCTAGCCCAACTAGGCTTGTACTCCCAATCAAACCAATCGAAATGACAAAGGAGGCATTGCATTTCCTAGAACAAATATGATTGTAGACAACAATAGTGAATCGTATGGGGTAGGAGAAATGTTCGAGACTGTAGAATCAAAACTTGCATTACTACCTCAGAATCTAGATGAATATCAAAACCTTCAGAGTCATGGTCATCAAGGAAATTCAAATATAGATCTGAATCTTGTACCTTCCTACCTTGAGTATAATCATTTTGATGATTTAGAAAAGAACATGGGAAGACAAACTCGTGCATATGATAGAATGGAACCAGATGACGAGTACTCTAACAACAAGATCGATAATGAGTAGTAGATGATTATGAAACCATCCATTCTTACCCTTGGATTCCACAAGGGGATAAGAGACTGTAAATTTAATCTAAGTTCTATTTTTTTCTATCTATTCATAGTTTTGTTAAAAGATTATTTTGCTATTCATTCTATATATCAATTGAAAAAAAAAAGAGATCAATTTATGGATGGTTTTCTTGTCTTTTGTATAATAGGTAAGTATGGTTGTGCAATGCAAGCGTTTAGATAATTTCCTTATGAGCAAGGATACATCATTGATTCATCTGCTGCAAGTATGAACGATGGCATTCATCTCTACCTGCATTATGCATGAACTTAGAAAGATGGCGCATTACCCTTGCATTGTTACCTAGGGCATAATTGTTTGAATAGGAGCATGAGGGGAGATATAAAAAAATGAGAGAACTAAATGATATAAGTGAGTAGGAGATTGTTGTGTATATATGTGTATGAAAAAAAAATTGTATTTGAAAAAAAAAATTGGAAAAAAAAAAAGAGAGAAAGAGGGCATATCCTCTATGTTGTCTGAAAAGGAGCATAATTGTATGATTTAGGAGTTTGAGATTGAAAAAAAAAAAAATGAAAATGAGGGTCGGGGAAAAAATATGTATATTGTGAGCATGATTTACACTAAGTATTAACCCTACAACATTAACACTAAAACCACAATGATGAAAGCTTACTCTTCTCTCTCACATAAAAGCAATAGAATTAGCAAATCCAACAATAATTAAATCCAACAATTAGCAACCATAATGAAAGCATGAGAGATCCACTTCATAAGAAGGCCAACCTGCTTGTATTAGAAATGAACATAAAACATGTACAATGATTTGAAATTGCTACTTATATAGGAAATTGAGGAGATGGGGGGGGCGTCCCAATTCTATTGGCTAATCTAAACCTAAGTATTCAGATAGTGGAGAGAACTCATTCAAAATTGGAGGGAACCAATTTGAATTTGAATTTTGGTGGGAACCTCAGGTTTAGGCATGGCAAGTATTAGTGAAAGATTGAATTTCTGAAAAATGGAACTTTGGGCAAAAATTGTGGAATGATAGAATGACATTGGGCTTATGACTGTCAAAAGTTGGGAGCATGGCACTTACTCCCTTAAAAAAAAAATGTCCTAGGCACATTCACTTGTAAAGTTTTTATTAGCCATCCAAAATCTGTCATTTTATTAAAGCACTTGATCTTCAAGAGTTTTTTTTAATCCTATGAAATTTTAATTATGTTGGCCTTTTTGTTTTTAAAAGTTATAGATTCCATTATCAAGAAATGTTGACTTTTTTTAACACTAGGACTGTAAGACAATGTGTATCGTAGCTTGCAAGGAAGAAGCATACTAGACTTAGAAAACTTTTGTCGTAATATTTATTTGTGGATTGTGCGCTTAAAAAAGTCTCTTTGTTTGACAAAATCTGGTGCAAGCGAGTGAGCTTCAATGACATGAGAGAAAGAGCAAAGAAGATAATTTGAAAAGCAAAATTGTCCCCCGAGGCCATCTGCTTTACAATTTTTTTTTAAGTACTTTTTTGTCACAAGGTGCAAATACAAAATATAAAAAAATAGAGAAAACAGGGTGCACCAAACATGTATCTTATTGTCTACTCATCGAATACTCGATCCTTACAAAATCACATTCTTGATATTTGTGCCGATCCAAACCTATTGTCATCACATGTATTATGTCTGCAGGAAACAAAAAACATGTACAAGCACCCATATTTTTTCTACTTTTTTGTACATTGAACAATTACAAATTCATAGGAACAACTATAGCATATAAGGAAAATCAAACACTTCAAAAAAAAACACATTGCATAATACTGAAACTGTAGAAATCTTTTACACTATATTTATACCAGCCTATTATTACATGTATGTATCATGACATTATATCAAAAACCACATTCAAACCTAACATTTTTTATTCAAACATTAGATAAAATTCTTTCAAACATTACGTTATATATTCCTGTCATTATTCTCGGTAACTTTAATATTGATATGCTATGTCAAAATGACTATTCAAATGCACTTTATAAATGTATGCAACAATATGATTTTAAATTAGAATTTCAAAATGCAACAACTGTGTACGGAAGTCAACTAGACCATATCTGGACCAACAACCAAAGCTTCAAATGTACCTCAGGATCAACACATGCATATTGGAGTGACCACTCTCTTGTTTATTACATATTCCAAGGCAAATTAATATGAATTTATTAATGACAATTAGCATGTTTACGTGTTTAGACCATTTTTATTACCAGGTGTCAGGTATAGATAGATACCATTTTGCCGAGGGTACAAAGTCGGTCATCTCAATTTGAACTTTTTTATTTAGTTTGAAATTCTTTGTTTGTAAAGGTAAAACGAAATGTAGGTTGTTCTACGTTTCGTACACGTGTCAATGTTGTATATGCCAAACCATGTTGTCAATTACTGATCGATTAAAATCAATGTGTTCATAGTTAGTCCTTGTGCAACGATGTATTGTACGGGCAACTGCAACAAGGCTTGAAAACTGTTTTCTAGTTACGGTATTTAAAGCTGAGTGTCCAATTTGAAATTCTTTTACTATTTTGTGAACTGGAGTCCAAGTTTTGTTTATATCATAAAATTTATATATATGAGAACATTCATACTTTGCTTTTATGCCCTATTGTTATATCAAAAAAAATTCAATCCATATAATGTCGAATTACTTGAATTGTCATTTTTGTTTGAAAAAATACTATCTACACCATTAACAAGTCCATCT
>MU836693.1:0-25014 GCA_029204225.1 Diphasiastrum complanatum
TTCGCGGACTCTGTGAGCCTTCGTGGAATTTTTGTGAAGCCTCTGTGATTTTTGCAAAGGCTCACAAAGGCTTTGCGAATTTTCACGAAGATCACGGAGGCCTCGCAATCTTCGCGAAGCCTTCGGGAAGCCTTTGCAAAGGATTCCTTCGCAAAGGCTTCGCGACATACTGCATTGACACGTGGCAAATTGTAAATCCCATAAGTACAGTATACTTTTTTCCACCAAAAAAAGTATAAGTAAACCTCGTCTCCTCTCTATATTTCACATTGTAATTTAAATTTTGAATTTTGTAAGCTTATCTCCATCAACAAAGTTTACAAACATCAATTTTCTTCCTAAGAAAAGTTTTCAATGGTATTTTTTCCACCAATGTTTTCAGGTGTCTTCAGAATGATAAGCTGATCAGAACCTCCCACCGCGGCGGGAGGTAATGGTTGGAAGAGAGACTGCAAAAGTTGTTGGGACAGCCGAAAATAGGCCCCTGGAGCCGAGAGTGGATCGATCGGGAATGCAATTCGGTTCTTATTGCGATGTCTCAGACGATGAAAGACATATGGTCGACCAAGAGCTCTGAGTTTGAGGGTGATGCAAATGTCAATCTCAAAAATTTTGTAATTGACGACATCGGGTACATTTGGGCAAAAATACTATGTATCAGATAGAGAGGAAAACTATCCAGCGCACCTCACTTTTCACGAACCAACGAGCTTTGGATCACTCGTTCGCTGAGAAGTTGTTTGCTGATTTAAGCAGGCCCAATAGTCCACCACCTGCATCGATCAACGTCACTTTGAGGCCAATTTCATTTAAGAATGGTGATGATGAAAAGTTGTTTTTGAAGGCCCAATTATGTTTGAAAAGATGTATTGCGAATTCATGCGTATTGACAGAGCAAAGAATCAGCAGGTCTACACAGACACTTACCCCAAGGAGGTGGATCTCAATCCTGGATCCAAATTGGATGGATTGTGTAAAAATCGCTTTTTGTCATATTGTATTTTTGAACCCATCAATGGTCAACATTTTTATTATGCATGTAATGAATTGGCGAAGGTTGCATTAAATCAAAATAGGATACGTCCTCGGATATTTGATGCCACTTTTAGATTTGTGCATGCCAAGATATGTATATTGAAGAATACGTCTTGTTACATTCTTGAATCGGACAGACTCAATCACGAGCCAGAAGAGAAAAGAAAAAAGAGCAATATGCCAGAAATCATGGAGCGTGCACGTGATCTATGGATCTCATTGAGTCGACCACGATTTGTTAAAGGAGTGAAGCTAAATCCTGAGCAACTGAAACAAATGAGAGCGTTTTATCTTGGTTTGCATGGGGTCCTTGGCAGTAGTAATATTGGATCTTTGTCAAGACAACACAATTACATCTTTGTATGACAAATTTGTGGAGTGCACAATAATAATCTTTCATTCAGATGAAACATTCAATAATTTCATGCAAGTCATGAAATTGTATGTGAATGATCAGATTTGCTATGACGGACCTGCATTGGGATCAAGGAAGACAAAAAAGAAACCAATATCTATTTGGTTGTTTAGATGTTTGAGATATATTCCAAACGCCATGTGCGATCGTATCCCAAGAAGCTTGTAAATGGAGAATTGTATTTTGGAAGAAAAAACCGAGAAAAATACGTTGATGAAGGAGTTCTTCTGATGGTTCGTAAGATGGCAAGTGTTGTACAGTATTTGCTTACTACAGAAAGAGACTTGCCTTCAGATGTGGATTACAACAAAGAGAGCATAAAACAACTCTCAAAAATCATCGACCCAACTTTTTGTCGGAACTGGGTTAGAGCACACTATGGCAAAAGCAAAGGTATAACTTCAAAATTGATTGGTGTTATATCTAAACCCTTGAGAGCAGCTGTAGAAAATATCAAATAGAAATATCTTTCCGCCCACAATATTGAGCATGGAACTGGGACCTTTAAGAGCACTGAATGGAGGTTCTTCTGCAAAGTAAAAGCTTCAAAAAACGAGGAGGCCAAATGTTTGTGGAGCTGAAAATCAAATTTCATGACACTTCCTTCTTTGCTATGGGAGCGTCTGACATGTATATATTTGATAACTGGGAGTCTTTAGACTTCAATTACATTTTGTCAATGGTGCGCCATTGTTTGACAACCCTGACGCCACAACACAAAGTCTGTGTGATTGTTCTCTTTTTGGATCACAACAGAAAAGAGGGTATCAAACCAAGCATCAAAGCAATTCATGATGTACATTGTTCTGTTTTTTAGGGTTACTACGTGCTGGCAACTCCTTTGGAAGAGAACAATATAACTATTCCGAACTTGCAGTCTATTCTATTTGTTCTCTATAATGTTGAGTCCTCAAATGATGTTAGCGAGTGCGTGCAAAGCAAATTCAAGCTTTTGAGACTGTGTTTCAGAGATAGTGGAAAATTGACAAAACATTTTGTCATGTAAGCCAGATCACAAAAAAAAGCAAAGCATTGGCGAGGTGTGAGCAGCATTATTGAATCCTTTTGTGCTCCAAGTTGGTCTGTGTGCTTATATAGAATGTCATATTGTGTGACAGAGCTCATGAACAACATCGGTCGGACTATTGTAACTATTTTTCGGATTCGAGGGCCAATGTCGCATTTTTCTTTTTTGAGTGTCAGTGTCGCATTTTTCAAGAATTTTTGTGAAAATTTTGCAAAAATCCCAGTGTTGCATCCTTTTTGAGACCAATGTCGCACTTTTTTTAGAGGGTCACTGTCGCATTTTTTGACGGCCAATTTTGCAAAACTTTTGCGAAGCCTTCAGGGTAATTTGGCAAAGCCTTTGGGATTCGATTTTCACGAAGGCTTCTCAAATTGGCCCTCAAAGCCTTCGTGAAGGCTTCCAATTTTTCGAGGGCCATTTCGAGCAGGGTTCAAGGATTTTCGCGAAGCCTTCAGAGAATTTTTTTGAGATATTTTCACGAAGGCTTCAGGGAAATTATGCGAAGCCTTCAGAGAAATTTCGCGACATTTCCCTCAAGTGTCGCATTTTTTGAGGGTCAGTGTCGCATTTTTTTCGAGGATCAGCGTCGCATTTTTCGAGGGCCAATTTTGCGAAAACCTTCGCGAAGCCTTCAGGGAAAATATCTCGAAAAATTTTCTTGAGGGTGAGGCCAGTGTCACATTTTTTGTGAGGTTCAGTGTCGCATTCTTCGAGGGCCAATTTCACGAAATTTTCGCGAAACCTTTAGGGAAATTGATGAAGCCTTCAGGATACAATTTTCATGACGGTGTTGCAAAAATTTTGCGAAAATCCCGATGCCTTCGCAAAAATATTTTCGCGAAGGCTTCACGAGATTTTCGAGGTATTTTTGGAAAGGCATCGGGATTTTCGCGAAATTTCCCTGAAGGCTTCGCGAAATTCCCCCTCAAGTGTCGCATTTTTTTCAAGGGTTAGTGTCGCGAAAATAACTGAAGCCTTTGTGGAAATTTTGCAAAATTTCCCTGAAGGCTTCACAAAAATCCCTGAAGGCTTCGTGAAAATTTCGCGAAAATCTCGATGCCTTCGCGAAAATACCTCAAAACGCAAAAATACCTCGGGATATTTTTGCGAAGGCTTCAGTGATTTTCAGGACATTTTCATGAAAACCTTCAGGGAAATTTTGTGAAATTTTCACGACATTGGCCCTCCCCTCCAGAAAAATGTGACACTCCGCTCCTCCAAAAAATGCCTCCCCCTCCAGAACAATGCGACACGTCGGCTGGCACACTTCGGCCATGTATACACATACATCTTCCACCCGTCAACGAGGACATACAAACATCAGGGTGGCAAAGATATAACTGAAGCTCGTAAGAAAAACCTATGCTTCAAGTGCAATGGCGAGGGTCACTTTGCACGAGATTGCGTAAAAAAACCAGCTTCTACCTCAGGTAATCTATCTCGAAGTAATGAGATGGATGTATGTTTTCTTAATTCTTTAGTTTTTGGACCTAGTGACCTTATTTGCATTAAAGGTAAAGTTAAAGATCAAGTTGTTAATATCATTTTTGACACATGATCCACTCATAAATTATTAATGTAAATTTGGTGCAGACGCTAAACCTTCCTACCAAAAAAACTGAGAAAACATACTATGTGACAATGGCATCGGAAATCAATTCTGCGTTTATGGATCATGTTGTTCCTGATGTAGGATTGCACATACAGGATGACTCTAAAAAACTAGAATTCCATACTGTTGCATTAGCTAATGTGGATATTTTTCTCGGGCAATAATGGCATTTTGATAAGAATAAATCATTGAAAATTGATTTTGTTTAAAAGTATTTATCTTTTATGCATGAGGATTCTTTGATTAAGATCAAGGCTAGTTTAAGTGCTAACACTAAAAATGTTAATCCTTATTCTAACGGGAACTTAATTCAATAATGAGAAATTCTGATTTTAAAGTTATTCATGTTTCCATAAATGATTTCATTTGCTTCAATGATAATAAACTTACTATAAATGCCATGAATATACCCAGTGAGAACACTACAAAGTTTGAAGCCTATAATGAACTTAGGCAGGAATTCGATGATGTTTTTATAGACCTTCCTGTAGGTTTAGTTAGAATTAAAGTAGAATCACTGTGTTACTATACTGTGGGTCCTATCAGTGGATAAGGATCAGTTGGCCTTGCCACAAGGCAAGTTGACGGGACACGCGTCCCGCCAACGACAACCTGGGTCATGCATGGGTTGCCTGAGTGAACAACTATATGTACAGTGTAATTTCATTTTAAGAAACACAGTTGCTATGTGAGCTTGTTGTGGAGAGTGTTTTCTGTTTGTGTTACTGTGTAGCATGATCTGTGTTCCTATGCAAACCAAATTCTAAGTTGGTATCAGAGCCGTACAGGGAGTGTACACAGTACAACATCGCCGTTGAAGAGAGCTTCGGGAGAACTGTCTTCTGAGAGTTCAGGGTTTACGACGGGTTGAAGACGGAAAGAGAAGCACTGGTGCATGGTTTCTACTTTATAGAGGCTTGCTAAGCTCAGCATAGGGATTATTAGCCTGTGCATAGCATCAGACAGGGAAAAATTTGGTGAAAATTGGACAATTTTGAAGCCAACTGAAAATTGAAACCGGGTTTGGGGTTACGGTTTTTATACATAACTGGTGATTTCTTCGTTGTTTGTGCACCGTTTTGGAAGCCGTAAGGACATGAAGGAAGCTAATCACATTGTCAACCAACCATGGAGATATTCTGAGGTTTATGTCAGAGATTTGTCTCCAAACAGTTAACCCAGCTGATTTGCGGTAAAAGGTAAAAAAAAGCCACTTTGTCAAGTTGAGCTAAAATCACCGTTTCTCCACGGAATTTCTTGAGTGAACACTCTACAGTCTTGGAATCAGTAGGGCGACCCTGCTCCAGGCCTCAGATCGTGCTCAAATCGATCCACAGGCGAGTTAGATCAAGCGAATTTGAGTGTGGGGAGGCACGGCCGCAGACAGAGAGAGTGGGCAGCTCGCGCGCGCCCAACGCGAAGGGTGCTGTAGCGTCTAGAAGGCCATAGCGATTGTACGAGCGCAGTTCAACGCCAGATGCAGTTTGGACCTTTGGAAGAGGTGTCAGATGCATCGACAGTCCAGAACTTGTGATGGGAGAGAAACGTGATTTCGACCCAAACGAAAGGCTATAACCTCCAAATGAAGGGCACCCGGACTGTACATGCAAGTACGGTACAACAAAACAGAGTGATTGTAGCTGAGAAAGTGTTCGGAGTACGCCAGAAGTGATTTCACCATTCCACTGGACATGTTGTTGGAAGTTGATGATTGAGTGCATTTCGGAAGGCGACGCCGATTTGGCTTTCAAATTGGTGGAAAAGCGGCGAGTGGCCTGGTAAGGGGAAAAGTGCAGGTCATTATTTTCAACTTTTGACATCACTGTTGGCCTTGGCATACTGTTCTTAGCCTAAGGCAGAAGTTTCAAGCAGTTTTGCGATGGCAAACATGGGAGAGTCCATTTTGAGTGAAAGTAGCAAATTGGACGGGATTTCTAACTATGCAGTGTGGAAATTCAAAATGAAAAACAAACTGATGGAGAAAGACATGTGGGAAGTCGTCACAGGTGATGAGAGAAGGCCGCCAAATGAAGCAGATATCAAAGTGTTCGACAAAAAGATGAGAAAAGCTTTGACCTTCATTAACTTGTCAGTGAAGGATCACATCATTACCCACATTCGTGATGCTGTTACACCTAGACAGGCATGGGATGGTCTAAAGGAGCAGTTCGAGACGTCAAATCCATCAAGAATCATGTTTCTGAAGTCAAAGTTGAATAGTGCCTGCATGGAGCAAGGAGAGCACATTCAGACGTACATGACCAGAATCAAGACAATGAGAGATGAACTGCATTCTATTGGTGAGCGCATACGTGATGTGGAGCTGGTGCACAATGCATTGTGCGGCATTGCAGAACCCTATCAGATGTTTGTGAGCGGAATAGCATCAAGAGAAAGATTACCAACCTTTGACGAGCTCACATGAATCTTGATGCAGGAAGAACAACGGCGAGAAATGGTGAAAGCTAGGCATCAAAATATTGACGATCAGGCACTTGCAACACGTCAAAAACAAGGCAAGGTCAAGGGCAAGAAGAAGTCTAAGCAGCAATTTTCCAAGTCTCAGGAGGATGAGGGATCTTCCAATAAAACTAAGAAGAAAGGCAAGTGCTTCCATTGTGGTAAAAAGGGCCATTGGAAGAGTGAATGTCGCAAATTCCAGGCGGAACAAGGTAAGGGAAAACCAAAACAAGCAGGTAACCTTGTCGATGAGGGTGAGATTGAAGACTCTAGTATCTTCATATCTGCATTGTCATCTAATCAAGATGATCAAGCATGGTATATTGACTCAGGAGCCACAAGACATATGACAGGTAACAAGAATTGGTTCAGTAGTTTGAAGGTGTTGGATAATGGAACATCTGTTTCACAAGCAAATGGTGAGGTGTGCAAGATCAAGGGGATAGGCACCGTTTCAATCCAACTACCTGATGGCAAAAGCAGGATGATCAGCGAGTCATTACTGATCAAAATTTGAAAGCAGAATTCGCCCATGATCATTGCTTTGTAAAGGATGTGAGCCAAAAGTTCAAAGCTATCGCGGATGGAGTAAGAGAGCCCAATACAAAATTGTACAGATTGAATGCTACAATTAAGGGACAACACGGACTTGTATCGTCCATTCCATCGCAAACTAAGTTGTGGCATAAGAGGCTTGGTCACTTGAACTTGGAAAGCCTCAGTTTGATGAGAAAATTGGAGATGGTAACATGATTGCCTACCATAGAAGATCACTTGAAATCGATGTGCGAATCCTATGTATATGGGAAGCATCATCGAGAGAAGTTCAATAAAGGGGGTGTTGCAAGAGCAAAGAACATCCTGGATTTAATCCACACAGACCTATGCGGGCCTATGAGGACCATGTCCTTAGGTAAAGCCTTCTATTTCATGACTTTATTGATGATATGTCACGTAAGACGTGGAGACAACTCATCACATTCAATCGAAGGTGAAGGAACAATCAGAGTTGAATTCAAAAGAGGTGAAGTCAAGTTGCTGTCCAACATTCTCCACATTCCAAATCTAACCAAGAATCTGCTCTCTGTTAGCAGAATCCGATTCAGGTCAAAGGGTCGAATTTGATACAGAAGGCTGCACAATTCTTGACAAATCCCAGAAGGTTATAGCCTATGGAAGAAGAAGCGGCTATCTTTACAAACTCAGCCATTGCTACTCTTTTAATAGTCAAGCTCTTCACACAACTACTTCTAAATCAACTGATATATTGTGGCATTTCAGACTTGCCCATCTTAATTTCAATAGTATTCATCAAATGTCTGTTCAAGGTCTTGTACAAGATTTGCCTTTTGTCAGCAAGCCAACTTCTCCATGCGAAAGCTATATTATTAGCAAGCATGCTAGAAGCCCCTTCATTTCAGACTTGAGATAATGATTTCTTGGAGCTTGTGCAAGGTGAGGAATGTGAAATTTATGTGGGCTCAAGGAAGAATAGGCAAAGTGTAAAAGCTGCAAAAATGAAGTGGCGCGGTGATCTCAGTGAAATTCAAATTGGAAGTCTTGTTGCACTTCTAGCTTCATAAAACAATGAAGGACATCCATTTTGGATTGCAAAAGTACTTGGTTTCATTCAAAATAGCAATAAGACAAAAGTACTACGTGTCCATTGGTTGCACACCACTTCAATGAATGCTTTTTTGGGAAGGTACAAACTTAAAATGTTGCAAGTAGATCCAAAGGGCAAGAGAAAATGATTGCCAAAGAACCAACCACGGGTTGATGATTTGAATTTACAAGATGTAGATGTTTTGGCTTTTAATTTTAAGTTAACAATGACCAATCATCTACAAAAGTCAATTATAGCCATACTGAATGAACGACTTGGATTAATGAGACAACCATCATCATCAACTTGTCAATAACACGATGAAAGTTTGAATAAATCAAACTATATCAGTGTCTTCAATTGGGTCTGTATCTGATCTATGTACTAATATAATAGTTTTTGCTCTGATTAAATATGCGTGCGAAAATAATATGTGGAAGTAAGAGACAACTTAAGACAATTTTAGACAATAAGAAACTATTAATCAAAATGAATTTTCATAACTCTAAATTTGAATCATCAATATACATCTCTTGCTGTCTTATCTCGTTGTTGTGTCTCTGATTGAGTAAGTGAGTTACAACGAGTAGTGCACATGTATTTATATTGCTACAGGCCAGGTCTTTTGGCCTTTTATTTATAGGTCTTTTGGCCTTTTAATGATGTAACAGTAGATATCTAACCATTTACGACGGTTGATATTCAAATAGACGCTCTGTTTCTAGGGTCGAATAAATTCTGTTCGCAAATTATTCGCGACAGTCCATCTCTTCATCCCAGTTTCATGTTTCGTGAATTGTTCACGACATTTTCATCTTTCGCAAATTGTTCGTGACAGATGACAATTCTTGAGCTTGAAAAAGAAATTCAGAAGATTTCGCGTGAAACAATTTTGCGACATCTGAGATTTGAACAAGAAACAAAATATTTTGGACAAGATTCTGTTCGCAAATCTTTCAAGCTTCAACAAGAAAAAAACCACGAGCTTCTACAAGAATCTGTTTTGCGAATCTTTCGAGTTGACTGCAAGACAAGGTTTGCAAATCTTTCGAGGTTGATCATGAATAAAAATGATTCAAGCTCACATTCGTTTCTTATCCTTTGTCACGTAAACTGCGCGCTTTGTTAGTAGAATCAAGGTTTGTCTGATCAGTTGTTCTACAAAATGATCTGCCATAGATTCTCCTTCTCATCATTGAAGTTCTCTATCACCCTAGATTCCATGGTGATTTGTGGAGATCAAAGAGCTGGCAGCTTGGAAGGAGAGAGCGTAGGCTGCTTGAGCACATGCAGAGAGAGAGAGAGAGAGAGAGAGAGAGAGAGAGAGAGAGAGAGAGAGAGAGAGAGAGAGAGAGAGAGAGAGAGAGAGAGAGAGAGAGAGAGAGAGAGAGAGAGAGAGAGAGAGAGAGAGAGAGAGTTGCACACAAGCTCACAAAACCCAAGTAAATACATAGAATTATCCAACAAATCCATCACTTTATTAATCTCAAGCAAATGAACATAGATCAACAAGCAAACATGACAGCTCAACTGCAAGTCTCCTCCCAACCATAGCTACATAGGAATACCATAATTGCCTAACAAGGCTCACACTATATCCCCTCAAGCACCCCTTAACCCTGACACATCCTAACGTCAACACATGGCAAACTCCATGCATAGTCGACACTTGCCAATTGGCAGTACCTTGACACATAGGCTAGTAGGTGGATAGTTTGATACATGTCACTCATACAACAAGTGTCCCAATGAGCATATGACACATGTTCTGTTGATCCGTCCATTGACAAGTGTCACTCATGCACTGGACCACGTTTCCCCATGAGCATATGACACATGTTATGTTGACCGGTCAACCCTTTCTACTTTTCAGGAGGTCAGTCCAGCAGACTCTCATGAGACCCAGTACCCCCTTGGCCATCTCGGATTTAGTCACTATAACAGATATTTACATTGCAATTTACAATTGTCTCCACAAGCCGGTGACTTAGCCATTTACAATTTAATAATTACAATTTACAATTTACATTGGGAAAGTGGTTCAAAGTACATGTGACAACCCTTCCCTTCTCAGATGACATCGACCTTGATGGCAAAGTCTGGATACTGTGCATGCAATCCATGCGCGGCCTCCCAAGTAGCATCACCAAGAGGTCGTCAATGCCATGCAATGATTCTACAACCATCTCTGCCTCCAATCTAATACTCTCATTAGTCCATGCATCACCTCCTCATGCTCCCGAAACAATACAAGGCCATTAGCCAACAAGTTACCACCATCATGTAACACCTTCTTTAAGCGTGAAACATGAAAAACAGGATGAACCTTACAACCAACAGGAAAATCCAATTCATAAGCAACACTATTAATCTTTTTAACAAATTTCCAATGTCCACAGTATCTAGGTGACAACTTATAACACTTCCATGTCTTTAGAGTTTTCAAGTCCTTTGGAATCCTGAGAAATACCATATCTCCTTCCTCGAACTCTCTTGGCGTATGATCCAAATCAACATATGTCTTTGCCTGATCCATCGCGGCTTTTACATTTTGCTTTGCTAACCCCAACATTTGTTGCATGTGATTGGCTAATCAAAAACCATAATTTGGCTCAAAAGGACTCATCTTCGTAGATGCATTCTATTTATCATTATAGGCAAACTCCAACAATGGTAGGTAGCATTCCCATCCTTTCACTCACATATGCCCTAAGCATGTCTTCCAAGGTTTGGTTAACTCTCTCAGTCTACCCATCTGGAGTCAGGATGATCAGAACTACTCACTCCCAACTGCACCTTTAATTTCTCAAATACTACAATCCAAAAGTTGCTAGTAAAAAAAGAATCCCTATCAAACACAATGGATCTAGGTAATCCGTGAAGTCTGAATACATGTTGTATAAACAAATCAACCGTACCAGGTGCATCAATCTTATTACTAGTTGAGATAAAGTGAGCCATTTTAGTGAGTTTGTCAACCACAACTAGGATAGCATTATGTTGCTACTGTGTATGCAGTAAACATGTAATAAAGTTCATGAAAATACTCTCCCATCTCCCTTCTGGTATAGGTAACGGGCATAATAATCCAAGCACTTTAATCCTTTCAGCCTTATTAACTTGACACTTAAAACAATGTGTCCCATAATGGTTTACTTCTTTCTTAAATCCAGACCACCAAAAGTTATATCGTATCAACTCATAGGTCCTATCCACACTAGGATGACCAACACTAGGGCTATCACGACAGAGATGCACGATCCTCTTTCGCAACACCTCACAAGCTGTTGCTGAGTGCGTCACTCTGAAGATTGTAGACCCTCAAAAGACCTATGTTATAGATTGCTTCAACTGATTATCTATAACATAGGGCTTTTGAGGGTCTACAATCTTTAGAGTAATGCACTCATCAATAGCTTGCAGTCATCATGAATGTAGCTAGGGCATTTGTCCATCCAAATGGCATCACAAGAATCTGATACTCATAGTGACCGAACCGAGTTCTTAAGGCAGTCTTGTGTACATCCTCTTCAGGAACTCTAACCTGATGGTATCCACTCTTTAGGTATATTTTACTGAACACAGTGGCACCTGTCAAGGCATCAAGCAGATCATCTATACATGGCATAGGATATCAATGTTTAACTGTTATTTTGTTTAAACCTTGATAATCCACACACATATGCCATGATCCATCCTTCTTTTTGACAAGAATGATTGGAGAGGCAAAAGGGGAATAACTAGGTCATATTTGCCCTTGGCCAGATAATCATCGACCATCCATCTCACTTCTTCTTCCTCCTTAAGACTCATTCCATATGTGCTTGTTGTTAGAACTACTTCTTCTTTTCGTTGTTGTATTTCAAAGTTTGGCAGTCCTTGATTTCATGGCCAATCCTCTTACAATATTTGTCAAAGAGTTTCTACATTGGTTGGAATGATGAAGAGATTGAATTCGATCCTGAACCGGAATTTGGTCCAGATTGCATGTTGTTCTTCTTGTCAGTATAATCTAACTTTGTAGATCTCTTGGATCTAAACTTCTGATTTTTCGAATATAGAGCTTGAGGATCTGATCTTGAGCCTGAGGAGGATGCTGATCTTCTGATTTCCTCTTGTAGGAGTAGCAAAATTACTCTTGACAGAGTGAGGTTCTCTTGGGTAGAAATTGCTATTACCCAAATTTTCGTAGGCTTCAGGTAGACTCGATAATAGAGTCATGAGTGCCTCGGAATCTTCTATGACCGAGCTGGTTGCAGTCATCTACTCCATAATATTTTTGAACGTGTTGAGATGATTTGAAACACTTTTTGCATCAGACATCTTCAAGGTGAAGAATTTCTCCCTCAAGTGTAATTTAGAAGTAACATCCCTGATATCGTAGAGAGTTGCTAGGATGTCCCATGCATCCTTAGCAGTCTGAGTAGCACGTATGTGGCTGATCTGAGTATCCTTGATGTTGAGGGTGATTATGGCAAATGCTTTGCCATCTCTCAGTCTCCACTTAGTGATGCTGGCTGCATATCCTTCTGATTTGAGCTCTGTGCCATCAATGATGTCCCACAATTCTTTGGCTAGAAATATAACCTTCATCTTGAATTTCCAGAGATGGTCTCCATTGAGTTTGTCAATGAGAGATGAACTAGATGATGGATCCATTCCGGTTGAACGAGATCGTTGGTAGAAACAACGATTGTCAGAATATTGTTGGCTATGCATTTGTTAGAGAGATGTCTTGGTAGAAACAAGATTGATAATCCGCAATAGAAATGCAGATTTTTGAAATGCCCGCTTTGACACCATGTCATAAAAATGTGGAGATGACAGGCAATGGAAGCTCGAGGCTTTGAGCATAGGCATGTAGGAACGGAAATGCAACAGTTAGTAGCAGAAATAGTCAAGAAGAATGATTCGTACAGAATTGCGCAATTGAACAATATCGTCGAGGATAAGGCTACTGTAAATTGCTTTTTGCTGCTCCAAAAACTACAGCTGTACCATAACTGAATGTATGACCACTGGTAGACCTTCTGTCATCAATATTACCTGCCCAATCAGCATCTGTATATCCTATCAATATTGGCACTTCAGGCTAATCATACTTCAAACCAAAATTCAATGTCCCTCGAATCTATCTGAGAATATGTTTAGCAGACTTCCAGTTTGTTTGACTAGGATCTTGCATAGATTGACTAACAACCCCAACAACATAAGAAATATCAGGTCGTGTGTGTGTCAAATAAATCAAACTACCCACCAACTGTCTATACAAATCAGCATCCACTTTCTTAGATTTATCATATGCAGTAAGCTTCGTGTTGACATCCATAGGTGTACTCAAAGACTTACAATCCTGCATATTGAACTTATAAAGCAAATCTTGTGCATATTTGTTTTGTGTAAGAAAGAGACATTTTCCTTTTGTCATACTTCAATGCCAAGACAATAGTGCACAATCCTAAATCGCTCATGTCAAAAGCATTGGAAAGATCTGATTTGATTTCATCAATTAAGCTCTCATTACTTCCTGTAATAATCAAATCATCCACGTACAACACAATGAACACCATATCTGAATCTTGTCTTAGAATGTAAAGATTAGGATCAACATCACTCTTTACCATTTCCCTTCGCTTAAAGTGTTCATCAATGCAAGAGTACCACACCCGTGGTGCTTATTTCAATCCATAAATAGCTTTGTTGAGCTTACAAACAAGGTGCTCTCTCCCTGGTTCAATAAATCCTTGAGGTTGTACGAAGTACACCTCTTCATCCAGCACTCCATTAAGAAAAAGAGATTTAACATCTATTTGCTGGATTTTCCAACCATAGAAAGCAGAAATAGCAATGACAGAACGTATAGTCACCATCTTAGCTACGGGTGCGAAGGTTTCCTCAATTTACCTGTCATGATCTCCCATAGCTCTTTTTCCATCAAAATGTTCTTCAGTTTGAATTTCCAAACTGCATAGTTGTCGGCTCCTTCCAATTTGCTTGACTCATTGAGGACACTCTCGCTTAGAGTTGCCATTACTGGATAGATGACTTTGGATCACAAAATTTATCACACCACAGAACTGTAATTTTTTGGTTATACACCTGATATCGGAATGGAGCGCGGAAGTACGGCTGCTCAGGATCCTCTTTAACTTGTGCGTGTAGATCTGATATTGGAGCATGTGATATCAGACTGGAGCGCGAATGTACAACTGCTCGAAATTCACTTTAGCTCGTGCGCTTGGATCCGATGTCGGTATGGACAATATCGGACTGGAGCGCGGATGTACGATTGCTCGGGTTTCTCTTCAGCTAGCACGCTTGGATCCGATATTGGTAAAAAAGAGAGAATATAAAAACTTTTTAGAGGGAATATTCCAGATCTTCTTTGCTTAGATTTTGAAACGAGTGATCGTTCAAACAGACAAATATCAGTAATGTGAAAAGTATGAAGCTTCCTAACTCTGAATGACAGTACTAGATACTATCTAGTGTGATTTGTGGTACTCCAAACAGACAAATGAGAGATTTCTTGGCAAACCTCTCACACAAATAGCACTTTCCACAACAACTAGGAAGTATTGTAAGAATCTCCCCCACTCAACAGTTTTTCAATCTGTCTGATGCTGCCCTGGCCTTTTGGATGCCTCCGGGACTGTGCTTTTCACAACAACTAGGAAGTATTGTAAAAATCTCCCCACTCAATAGATTTTCAACTTGTTTGATGCTACCCTGGCCTTTTTGATGCCTCCGGGACTGTGTCTTCATTTCCCACTGATGATTCTGAGCTCCAAACCTACAAAATACACCAAAGAAGGATTTCTTCCAGCCGTTTTTATCTCTCCAAGCTTTCACTTCCCGTGAAGGACTTTCTCACTTCGTTGCGGAGCCTGTGACAAGCTGTATCCACTGATCAGGCACGCAGGACTATTGCCGCTCTGATACCATGTCAAGAATCAGATATGCAACATCAAGCATTCACCATAAGCAATCACCAAAGAAGCCGGAAGAAGAACACGCACTATCAATCTATTACACTACCATACTGAATGTAAAATGTACATATAAACCCTGAACCCAGATAGAGAGGGAGACCTAGTTATAGACTACTAGACTAGCCAATGGTTAGTTATAGCTAGTAATAAAGTACATCGTAAAAAGTACCTAAGAAGTGTAACAATGAAGTTTATGATTGATTTCTAACAAGTCTGCTTCCTCTTCCTCCATGAGGTAGTTGGCAGGTCTAATAATCTATCCAGAGGCAGATCTCTGGAGGTGTTGGCGTTATCCACATAAAGACCTGAATAACGCTCTTGAAATCTTTTGAGAATAACAAAATCCTTGGGCATGATGGTAACACGCTTACCATGCATGGCCAAAAGAATGAAATCCTCAAAAAACTAGAATAGATAGTCCTCTACAAACCCTCTAAGGCTTGCATGGCTGTCACAATAGAACGAACATCAAGTCTGAGGGACATGGTGACATTCCTAATAGATCTTCGAAGGGAACTTTCGGAATCAACAATTCAGTTAATCTTTGAAGTTTCTTGATCTCCCTCAGCCATACATGCTTCCTACCACATCGCCGACCAGTTCCAAGAGGGACACGGGCATGGGAAGGCTGTAAAGAGGTTCTGGCATAGGCAGTGGATCTAGTCCTAGCCATCATGTTAAAAAATGAAAGACAAAATTTATAAAAAAAAAAAAACTAAATTGGAATATCACATTCAAGTGCGTAGAAATGATTCAAAAAAAATTCACACAAGAGACGTGCTTGAAATCGATACCAGGATGGAATGTCGGTCTCGAGCGCAAGACAACACTTCAGAAATGACAAGAAGGAGATCCGCTTTCGAAAACGATATCGAGCACACTATGGTATCGATCTCGAGTGTGGTGGGAGTTGGTGGAGAGAAGATGACAAAAGCATGCGCTTGAGAGCGATATCGAGAGAAAGAGCTCAAAATATGCGTGAAAAAATGACATTTCCGAGAAGAGTATAACTAAAAAAATTTTGCATGTGTGAATAACGGCCAATGCCACTTGGCAAAATTTCAATGGTCCACGTGTCCATCCGTATAAGTAATTATGACATATTGATTAGGGACATGTGGAGGCACACACATGGATGAATAGGACAATGACACATGTCATTCTGACAACTATCGCATCAATTTTTTAATGTATGAAGAATAGTTGTAGCGAATCATTTAACGACACGTGTCCTTTCGATCAGATTTCACACATGTGAATTTCTCTTAATAAATTCATCATTTCTGGCATGGATTTTCACATGATTTTTCATATTTCTACGTCTGATATCATTTTCAAGTGCAATCTTTCCATGTTCCATCCTCCGTTCATACATCTGCGCTTGAAATCGATATTGGTATCTTGGATATCGCGTTCAAGCGCGCTTTCTGTTTCCGTTTTTCATTGACTTTTGCATACGCGCTCAAAAATGATACTCACTTCCTTGATATTAGTCCCAAGCGTAGATTGTTTTATAGTATCATTTACTCTCCCATTTCACGTCTGAAACCGATATCCCAACCTTGAATTACTTTGTTGTCATAATCTTTTTTTCTATTAGTTTTTTTTTCTCAAAAATGTCTAATTTTGATTCCAGTCTGTTTTTTTTTTTCATGAATTTGGATATACTAGAGATTTATCTCAAACTTAAATCTCTGCTTAGTGCCCCCTTGTTCAGATCTCAGAATACAGACATGATTCATCATCAATACTTGGTGAACCTCGACAAACATAGTTACAAAGCTAAGTCTGACATAATGTTCACCAAGTTGCATGGTGATTTCAAGTCTATAGATGATTGTCAAATACACAATATAAAGTGTAGATTTGTAGAGTTTCAATTTACCTTTTTTTAATTTTTTTTTGTTAAATATTTTTGATGATTCAGATGTTTCCACTCCTCCTATTTCTGAAACTGTTTCTTTCAGCAGCAGTACAAAATCTGACAAATCCAAGCCTGTAGATATATAATCTTTTTTTATTGATACAAGCATTAGTTTAGATGATTGTACAAATTTTGATCCTGCCCAAAATAGAACTTCGTTTATAGGCCCTAGAACTACCACCACCATTTCTCCTTTCGATAAAGCTCTAATTACTTTGCCTACTTACAATATAGATAATAATTCTTTTTTGACATTATCGGATATATCGGATTTTTTTTATTTCACAGAGGCCGAGAGTCTTTGCATTTTGAACAATGAGCTGCATGAATTTTCTGATATAATTGATTATGATTTTGATGATCTTCTCTCTAGTGTTGACGATGTAAACAAAGATGAATTTTATTTAGGGAAAGATTGCTTGAGAATGGTTGTTGACGAAATGCACCAAAAAGAAAATGATATTCGGCCTTTATGTAAACCCGCTTTAGACAATACATCCTCTAATCTGGATATGGCTTCATTAGAAGATGACTCTGGCTCGGTATTCCATGCAAACAAGATGTGAAGATATATTAGTTTTTCTATTATACGCACCTCTACATGCAATGTACAAATATGAACATTCTGAATAGGAATCGATAGTACGGGTTTCCAATTAGGATCTTCTCGATCTCTTGATATTCCTGTACTCCTTGTCATGTCTTTTGTTGTCTTCATGCAGTACAAACAAGGGTGTTTAGAGTTAGTGACATGGGATACATTAAACATATATTTTAAGGTCTTCTTTAGATCTCCTGCTAAATGTCATTCTATGTTGAAAGTGTCAATTACAAGAACATTTAGTGAAACTCCCTCCATGTGATTTTTTATGGTGGCAGGATGAGACTACTATTTACACGTGGGAACATGCTCCACACATGTGTGATTGAAATATGTACATGAAAATGTGAAATTATCAAGCTATTATTTGCATAATCTTGACCTTATCTTCCTTTACAAGAGTCGAAAGCTGATTGCTTTATTATGGATGTTGTGATAGGGAATCATAAATCCTTATCTTACTCCTCCTTCCATACACATTAAAGGATGCCTCACGCCATTCTTTGGATGAGTCACTTCTTTTTATTTAATTTTTTCAATGATTGTCTTGATCTATAAGGTGAAGCTAAAACAAAATAGTTTGTTTTATGTATGTAATTGGAATAAGTGTATTTGCAATCACCTATGGTATGAAATTTAAATTATCCAAAGATCTTAGAATCTATCATTTTACCTATTCAAATTGAAGACCAATATATTGTATACAAGAATTTTGTAAAATGTTTGGTAGATAACGCTTTGCAAAAAAATGGAGATCTACAATTTATTACCACACGAATGAGTTTTTCTAGCCAATATTTGAATTGGTCAAGCCTAAATCCATATCAATTTTGTGATGATAAGCGTACTAGATTTAACACGACTTATAATTTGTATACAAAAAGTGGATGCTTCAAACATGTGCAATGAAATTTTTCACCTTTTTAGTTGGCCCTTGATGTAATATCTATACAAACATTTTGTAAAGCTTGGTAATGGTGACATACTTTTGCAACAAAAGGAAAATGTCAAAAAGAGAAAAAGGGGAAGGTAATCATGACAAAACTAAAAGATTGTTGCCCAACAGAGCTAAGGTGGATAAGAGTGTCTTTTGAATATACCCATAAGAAGTGAATATTTAGAAGCCTTTGAGATTGAAGTTTAAAAAATGGGTGTAGTAGTAATGCTTGCAAATTGTACAAGATTTTTGTGCAAATTATATGTTCGTCCGAAAATTTCTCAAAAAAAGGGATTAAACCGATTTTTCGTTTGGAGGCGAGATATATAATCAGCATTTTGATGATCCTTGCCTCTTCTTAATTCTACTTCATAATTAAACTCATCTAATAACAATACCCATCTAACTACCCTACCCGAAAGATCAGGCTTATTCACTAAATGTTTCAATGCATAGTGATCTACATGAAAAACAAAAGGGTATCCTAAAAGATAATGTCTAAATTTCTTTACTGAATAAATCATTCCTAGTGCTTCACGCTCTGTAGCATAATAGTTCTTTTCTGATGCAACAAGTTGTCTACCCGCATAATTAATTGGGTAATCTATATTTTGGTCATCTTTTTGACTAAGCACTACACCTATTGCAAATGATGATGTGTCTACATATACATGGAACTTTTTAGCCCAATTTGGAGGTCTAACTCCAGTCGCTTCTAGTAATGATTGTTTTAACTTATCAAAAGCTTGCTGATGTTCTTGTGACCAATGATACTCAACAGACTTTTTAATAAGCTTGTTAAAGGAGTTACTACTATGGCATAATCCTTAATTATCCTATGATAATATCCTACGTGTTCTAGAAATCCTCTAAGCTCTCGTAAATTGGTTGGTTCTAATAACTCTAAAATCATTTTTACTTTTTCGATGTCGGCTTGAATGTCGTCCTTCAAAATTTTATGTCCTAACAGGATGCCTTCCCTCATCCCAAAATAACACTTGGACGGATGCAATTTAAGAGATGTCTCTTGACATCTTCTCAATGTCTTCTCTAATGCGTCTAAATGATCTTTAGTTGATGAATAGACACAAAAGTCGTCCATGAAAATTTCTAAAAACTTTCGTAAAAAAATTTGAAAAATGTTCGTCATCATACGTTGGAATGTGGCAGGTGCATTACAAAGACCAAAGATCATTCACGTATACGTGTACGTCCCCCAATGAGTGGTAAAAGTGGTCTTCGATCTATCTTCCTCCTTAATAAAAAGTTGATTATAACCTAAGAACCCGTCTAAAAAACTATAACATTCATGACCAGCTACCTGGAAAAGAATAGTATCTGTATAAGACAGAGGATGATAATCCTTTGGTGTAGCAGCATTTAGTTTTCTAAAATCTTGGCAAACTCTAATCTTGCTCGTCTTCTTCTTAGGTACTATAACTATTGGTGACACCCACTCACTACTTAGAACATGATATATAATACCCGCTCTAAGACATCTATCTAATTCGTCTTTAACTAACAAGGAATACTTTGGATTTAATCTATATTGTCACTGCCTAACATATATTGTTTCTTGAATAAGATCTATTCTCTGTTCTCTCCATTTGATTGGTATTCCTGTTAAATTGTTCATCGACCAAGCAACTACATTTTGATATCTCTGAAGAAGTAATATATACTCTTCACATTCCTGGTCTGATTGGTGTTTATATAAATTCAAAATTTTACCTTTATTAATTTCTATTTCTACATAATCTGTCTTATCTATCATTCCTTCGGTCAGGCTTGCTCTGGTTTCACCCAGAACTTCCCTTGACTCGGATGTTATTGGAATTTTCTCATCCTCGTCAATCTCATAGCATTCTATGAAATTGATCAAGGATTCAGTAGGTCCGGCTATCTCCTCACCCCATCTGAAAAGGTGACCCCCTATTGGACTGGTTGTGAGAATGCTTGGAAAAAATATTTTTTTGGTAGACCAATTTATAATAGCATCTGCCTGATATAGCCATGGTCTTTCAAATAATATTGAATATGGTGGTGTATCTACTAAAGAAATTCATAACGAACGTCTTTGTCTCTATAACTACACTAATACCCTTTAGCTCACCTAACGGTATGCATTTGGATGCATCTGCTAAATGGATTTCATGATAAGTAATAGGCTGTATCTATTTTTCTAGTTCTAATTTCTTAACCATCGACTCAGTTATTAAGTTGATACTGGATCCTGAGTCTATCAGTATTCTATCAATAGTATGGTCTGCTATAATAGCACTAATCTCTAGAACTCCACAATCTCGTCTATCTACATATTCTACTTTATTGCTGTATGCAAGTATACTTAATGTGACAAATCTTTCCCCTTCCTCAGTTCTTACGGATTGAGCTCCTTCATCCTCTGAAGTATAGCTCGAGGATGATGTAGGTGTCTCACCTTCATACTTATCCTTTTCCCAGAATACCGTAATTCTTTATGACTTTTCTCTGTCGGTGTCTCCATCTGATCTCTGAAGGTAATCTCCTTCTTCTTCCAGAGGGTTATGACATCGGCTTGGTAGAGCCATGGTCGTCCTAATAATACTTTATATGACGATTCTCTTGTAGTCCTTAATATAATAAAATCTATTAAAAACTTATGGTCTCCAATGTAGACTCTAACTTGGGACAATTCTCCTATTGGTGATCTTCTAGTTGCATCAGCTAATCTCAAATGTCTTAATGTAGGTGCTATTCTATGGTGAATGCCTAACTCATATGTTGTTTCTTCAGTCATTATATTTACACTAGGTCTGGAATCTATGGGCACACTCTAAAATGCAGCCATTAATTACTACCTGAATGTCGGGTTGACCTTCATCACCGTAGTTAACTAGTCCTACATTGACTAATGGTAACTTCGCTTTTCTTTTCTTTTTCCTTTGCAAAAATTGCTTAATTTCTTTCTTATAATACTGATTATTCTCTAATAACTGTTTAAAAGTTATATTGGGCATTCTGGAAACAAGGTCTTCCACTATATCATATGAACGATGTCTAAGTGGCGATAGATCTCTAGGTATCTCGCTACTTATAACTGGATCTGAGAACGTTACTTTTTTTAACTTTTTTGGTTTCTTCATCTAAAAGCTTTTTAGCTTCTGAACTAATATCAACATCATAATATTTTTTAGTAGGCCTATCAAGGTCTAATTCTTTACTATCAGAAATTTCTATTGGCTGTTTTGCGACTTTTGCTTTTTCTGTCATGTTTTTGGCAGATTTCATTTTCTTGGTTTTCTTTTCATCTTTAAGAGTTGAAACATCTTTACTACTTCTAATAGTTACTTTATTTATCCATACATCTAAATCAGACCCAGCAAATCTTGTATAGCCGGGATACAGTCTTTATCGAGGATCAGTTTGTCGACCTCAAAGACAAGGATATTGCTCAAGAAGAACCTTCATCACCTGCCATTGACACGATAGTCCGAGCTTCTGGCTCAGGCGTGTCTATTGTCGACCCACTTCAAGACAACGAATCAGATGAAGATGTTGCTGCTACCCAGCAACAAGTCCAGGAGCGGTTCATCAATCGAATCCTCCCAGAAGGTCAAGTCGAGTGCGCACACAGCCTACAAGGTATACTCCTAAATCTGCATGTCTCTTGATACAGAAACCGACGACAGTCGAAGAGGCACTCAGCCAACCAAACTCTGATCTCTGGAGAGAAACTATGGACAGAGAGTATTCCTTTCTGATCAAGAATCAGACATGGTCATTAGTCTAAGCTCCTATTGGCTACAATATTATTGATTGCGAATGGATCTTTAAGATCAAATATAATGCCAACGGAGCAATTGATCGAAGGAAGGCTAGACTGGTAGCACGAGGATTCACCTTGATCCCAGATGTCGACTACAGTGAGACTTTGTCCAGTCATCAAACATTCGTCGATCCGAATGCTCTTGTCTTATTTTGCAGTTGCCGACCTTGAAGTACATCAACTTGATGTACAAACAGCCTATCTGAATGGAGTTATACAAGAAGATATCTACATAATCCAGCCCGAAGGATACGTTTTGGAAGGCATGAAGAATCATGTCTGTAAACTCCACAAAGCACTGTACGGCTTGAAACAGTCTGTCAGAGCTTGGTTTCAGGGGATCAATGCATTCCTCATTGAACAAAGATTTAAACCAAGCACTGCTGATTGCAACATTTATTCGAAGTCAGTGTAGCAATCCTTCATTATCATCACCTTGTACGTGGATGATACGTTGCTCTTCAGCAACAATACCAATATGGTTAAGGATTCAAAACAGATGCTGTTCTCAGAATTCGACGTGACTGATCTGGAGAAGCTCACTTCTGTCTGGAAATTCAAATCCACAGAGACAGAGCAAATCAACTAATTTACATCACTCAACAAAGGTATCTTCATAATGTTCTTAACAAATACAATTTGATGAATTGTAAATTAGGTCACTCACCAATGGATCCAGGTCTGCATTTGTCGAAGGACCAATGTTCCCAGACCAAGCAGGAAGAGGAGCAGATGAGAGAGTATCTGTATCGATCAATACTCGGATCTCTCATGTATGCAATGGTCTCTACAAGACCAGATATCTCTTCTGCTGTTAGCTCACGCAGCCAATACATGGCTAATCCTGGCATTACCCATTGGAAGGCTCTCATTCAAGTCATGAGGTATATTCGAGCTACCATGGACCAGTGCATCTGCTATGGAGATGTCAACAACGACAATCTTCATCAGCTCAGTGATTATTTTGATGCAAGTTGGGGAGGAGATGCATACAATCGTAAGTCCACATCTGGATTTACATTCTTCTTCAACGACGGTACTATTTCGTGGAACAGTCGTAAGCAAACCTCTATCGCACTTTCTTCTACTGAAGCAGAATACATTGCTTCTTCTCAATCTATTAAGGAAGCGTTTTGGTTGAGAAATTTGTTGTCAGACATCAATCTGTTATCAGTACATCCCCACAATTTTATTTTGTGATAACCAAAGTGCTATTGCCTTATCGGCCAACTCTAGATTTCATTCTAGGAGTAAGCACATTGAGATCAGATATCACTACATCAGGGGCAAGGTTCTCAACAGAGAGGTAAGCTTAACGTACTGCAGAACGCAAGACATTTTCACGAAAGCACTCATTGTGAATGCACACAACAAATTTTGTGCATTGCTCTGTCTGAAGATCAAGGCAGTCATGGATCCAGATTAAGGGGGGGGTGTTGGATTTATTCCTTCTATTCTCCTTAAATCCCATTTTTAGTCTGCCTCCATTCATGCTACAATATGTACTAACGTTGTCACGCAGTCTGCATATTTACACGCAAATTTGCACAGACGAAGAAAAGGCGAACAAATCGCGACACTGTGCTTTTACACAGGTTAAAGGTGACGGACGAAAAGGGGACACTATCTTACAGAATGCCAAAGGTGCCCTAAAAGCTAAGGCACCCCTGTAAATCTAATCATAAGGCTATTCGTAAGAGTGACGCACTTTTTGCATCATCACCAATGGTCACCTCAGCACTGACTGACGTCGTACCCTTTTCACGCTCACCCCCATGCAACTGCGCTAACAGATTGGACAACGACTGCAGCCAGTCACGATCTCTTACAGACAGCACATCCACTCTGTACTCTCTACATCTGCACACTATGTATATAAATTGGATACCATTCGTGTATTCAGAGAGGAAAAAAAAAAGAGAAATTGATTCAAGAGAAGAGGTTTTCATTCCTCATTATAGACAGAAATAAGCTTCGTAGGGCATGCGGTATTGTCCGCTATTGTATTGTGCTCTACTCCCATTATTGACATGTATACATGATATACTTAATCTGATACAGTTCATTGTTCTGCGTTTCAGATCTATGTTAATATTGCTATGCTTATCATTCATTCTGTCTGATCTTTCTAGTTGTTCTTACTGGTGATAGACGATCAACATTTAGTCTTGTTCTTTGTGAATCATTCGCGACTAATTATCAGTCGAGTACAGTCCAACTCTTCGCGAATCATTCGTGACATATAATTTGTCTTGCTATTCGCGACTATTATTCTTCTGGTGCTTCATCTATTAATGTGTGGCTACGTAATCTAGAATGACCGTGATTTCCTATCACTAAAGTTATGTCATTCTGATAGGCATAGTCATGTTTACATGAGAAAGTCGTTATAACTCATTCCGCTGCGCTACGAACATTTTCTGTTCGAGTTCGTTCTCGTTCGTTTCTTGTTCGAGTTCGTGTCTCGTTCGTGTTCGTCATACATCTCCTCAAAGCCTTCTCTCCAACAAGAACAGGACCCTGATGGGAAGCTGCCAGATGCATGATGGCCTACTTAAAGGCTCCAAGGGTATTATGGGCTAAAGCAGTAGCTATAG
>MU836694.1:0-25010 GCA_029204225.1 Diphasiastrum complanatum
TGGAAGCAGAACATGAGAGGCGATTGCGATGTAAAAACGATGCCTCTACCAACAGTAAAAAAATAATGAACACAATAGTAACTGCGATTTTAGAAATGTGGAATGTCTAAGGAACGGAATGAAAAGCTTGTTATCCTTTTGGGTTATTAGAGTAGGAGTATGTGATTGCCGTAACAGAAGTATTGCGAAGCATTAGGCGTCTTGGACAGCCATGCGATCCTCCTGTCTGTGTGCAAGAGAGTGAGAGAGACAAATGCATTCAATCAAGAATGTAAGTATTGAACAATTGCAAATCTGTATATATATAAAAAGAGAATCAGAACACAATAGAATAGCGCTGATAAATGCGTGCTCCTAATTAGACTAAAAAACAATAGCTACAATTCTAGATTTCTTTTTCTCTCTCTCTCTCTCACTATATATATATATATATATATATATATATATATATAAATCACTAACTCTAAGGAGTAGCTATTTAAGACCTTTTGGTCACTTTGGTCACTCTGTGCATACAAATTGTTCACTCGACAACACCTATCACTCTTTCTCTTCACTCAAATACATTTATAACTGTCAGAGTCTTTTGATTTATTGTAATTACGGTTTACAAGATGATAACAGCCGTTTAAACAAGATCTGTAGATCCGTTATTGGAGCATCGTGAAGGAGGAGAAGTACAGAGTAACGTATCCTCCGTATGCATCGTAGTGCAAAGATGTAGGCCGTGATGGCCGTAGTCTATCTACAATCGTTTGAACAACTGCTGGTCGTTCGATCAGTTGTTGATCGTTTGCTTTCGTTTGCTTCCTTTGTTGATAACCGTAAGTGATAACTTACGGAGCTAAATGATGAGATGGGTCAACCATTGTTAGTTGACTTCGTAGGAACGTAAGTCGTCGTCGTTGGTTCACTTTGTCGATAATCGTAAGTAGGTTGCTTGTGTTTAAAAATGGTTGAGGAGGGTTGACTGGTCACTCGTAGGAGATCGTAAGAAGGTCACTTGCAGTGGTCGATGAGATTTTACTTTTGTTGCCATTGATGATTCCGCAAGTGCTCATAGATAGTAATCTACAGTTTTTAATGACTCCATGTGGTTTGCGGTTTGCGGTTTGAGTCGTGCTTCTCCGTAAACAATATTTCAACGGTTCCCTTCGGTTAGACCATAATCTGGCGATGACTTTGCGGTTCTTGCCTGATTCAACTTTGCATGTAATTTCTGCAGACTGATTCTGAGAGATAGAATTCTTGAGAGTAGAAGGAGGGCGAAGGGATGAGTAGGAGAAGATTAGAATTCCAACAGATAGAGGGCTAGTGACATGTCTTTTGATGTTGTAGTGTTGTCATGTGACCAATCACAAGAGATGCATCATAAATGGTCCAATCAATGTAGGACATGACAACTCAATGGACAATCAAATTTAGAGGTGTTCTGTAAGAGATCCAATCATTTTACTTCTAAAATGGATCGGTCTCTTCCTTTACATTATCTTATCGAGAAGTCGAATACCTGATTAGCTTAGCCCATCTTGCTTGTCTCTCTTTTAAATCTATGACATCATGGAAATAATGGAGCGTTTGGTGGACAAGTCAAAACATTAAATTTGGCTTCCATACAAATAATGTTGCCAATTTTAGGCATGACTAATAGCATAGAGCTCCTTTTCATAGGTACAATATCTAGATTGAGCAGGATTGAGTTTCTTGCTTTCAAAAGCAACAAGATGTCCATCTTGCATCAAAACAGCTCCAATCGTATAATCACTGGCATCGGGCCTAAACCACAAATGGTTTCTCAAGATCGCTAATGATCAAGAATGGTGCTGAATGTCACACTTTTCCTAAGAAATTCAAAACTATTATTCATATCCTCCGTCCACACCACTAGTGGACTCTTAGCTCTCCAACTAAGTTTTTTAAAGCTTTCAAAGCTGAGTGAGGGAAATGCCATCCTAGCAAATTGGGGTAGTATGTCGACAGCAAAATCCCATGAAATCCAAGAATGACTTGATTTCTGAAACTGTAGTAAGAATTGGCCATTCATAACGCTCCGGATACGATCGACCTCTATTTCTATTCCATGTTCAAAATATTATGCCCCAAGTATGATTATTCTTTAGCAGAAAAAATCACACTTAGAATCTTTGGCAAAGAGCTTTTTTCTGCTTAAAATGTCCTATACAATCCTAAGATACTCTTTATGTTCCACCAAAGTCTTACTGAAGTCGAAATTACATCTGCCATTGTTAGACAACATTTTTTCTCACTTGTTTTGATGGGAAGGTTAGCATCTGCACCAAATTTGCATTAATAAAATTATGAGTGGATCATCGTGTCAAAAAGTACATTGACAACATGTCCTCCAATTTTAACCCTTAATTCAAATTAAGTCATTAGGTCCATAAAGCATTAAACTAAGAAAACAAATATCCATCTCATTACTTTGAGATATGATACCTGAGGTTGAGGCTTTATTTTTGACATAATCATGTGCAAGGTGACCCTTTCCATTGCACTTGAAGCAAAGATTCTTCTTTTGAGCTTCCGCTAGGTCCTTGCCACCTTGATGATTATTAGGTTAGTGTTTGGGTTTCTTGAAATTATGATTGGAAGATGCCTCATTGGTAGCTTCTTTATCCTTTCTTTTAGATTGATAACCCTTCTTTTTCTCATTAGGGTGATGATTCTTATGTGGCTTAGGACTATCATCATAAAAGTTTGCAGCCCCTAAGGCTAATAGAATCTTCTAAGGTGTTGGGATGGTTCCTTCGAACATCCACCTTGATAGTCCTTAGGTAACCATCAATAAACATGATCATCTATATTTTTGGAGGTATTTCACCTACAAAGAGGATGATACTCATGGAAATCTTGAAAAAATTGATCAAGGCCTTTAATATAGTCAATCCCAAAAGTTTCTGAAAATGTTCAAATCTAACAAGGGAAGAAAGTATTCCTTGAATACTAGCAAAATGCCTCCCATGTTAATGGTTGTTTTCATTAGCCTACTAAGTCCTCCCACCATATTAAGCTTTTCCATCCAAAAACATAGTAGCGGTGGAGAGTTTTTCACTTTTAGAAAATATATTCATCGCAAAATATTTATTCCAAACATTTGAAGCCATCAATTTTACTACTTGGTAGACTCCTCTCTTTCCTTTCCCCTTTATACACTTTAACGAGAAGAGGTATTACATGCTTTTGTTGATTTGACCAACTTAGACTCAAGAGCTTAATTCTTCAAATTAGTTTCATGTAGTTGTTTGGTTTGTCTCTTTGATTTGTTAGTAGAGGAGTTGTAGGGCTTGTGCCACAATACCAAGTTTAGATAAATCAAAGGTAGGATTAGAGATTGATTGATCCATGAGAGTGTCTTGATTGTGATTATAATATTCAAAGCAACAACAAAGAAACTAAGATTAGAAAAAGACAATAGGCTTATGAATGTTTTAGTGTAAACTAATGCATGTTCTTTTCACAAGCCCATTCCAAGCTTACTACAAGCTTAGTCCCCAAAAAATTTCGAAACTTTTTGGATTCAATCACATGAAAATGACTCAAAACTTATCCAAGTTTTCATTTACATGTTGGGTTTTCTCTTTTAGTTTTCATAATATCACTCATAATGAACCGTTGCTAAATTCGACGGCAAATTCCATTTACAACTACCAAATCCAAAAGGTGAGAAGTGAATGAACTAACAAACTCTTAACCAAAACAAATCCCTCTTCTATGTAAGAAAAAACTTTTTTTTACAAAAACAAAAAGATTTTTTTAGCCTATTTTTCTTAATCCAAGATTCAAATAGACTAAAAATCAGATTTGAAGGTTTCTGAAGTTCTATGAAGGTCATTGTAGTTTTGTGAAAAAAACAAAAATCAAAATGAAAGGTAGCTTTAGCCTAAGATGGGTTGATTTCTCACTAAGTTTTAGTGTGTAGGCAACACCAATCCTCCAAAAACTCCTCTCCATTTGGTATCTTCACTTTTGTCACAAATCAAACTCCAAAAAAAGTTTTGAAAGTTGAAGTTGGGCAAGTATTTTCTAGGCCCACAGATTTGGGACAGCCCACAAAAAGCCAAACTTTTACTTCTCTACTTCAAAATAAAAACACCAACCTCTATTTCATGAAACACTTCTAAATCCAACCTACTTCTACTTATCAAATTGAAAATGTGTCACTTGCTGGCCATTCTATTCTAAACTTAAAAAGCTTTTCAAAAATAGAAAACCCAGCCCCTATTGAAAAGCACACCAATTTCTAGAAGCAAGAATTTGGTGCTATTTCAATAACACTTTAAAACAATTTGATGGCAGATTTTTATGCAACAAAAAAGAGGGTTAGAATTTACCATTCCCATTTTGGAAGAGGCTCTCATACCACTATTACAACAAGGAAGACTTGCCCTCCAAGCTTTTGAGTTGATGTCCTCCAATGCCTCCAAAAAGCCCTCCAAGGTGCCTTTCCTCCAATGTCCGTAAGATCCTTCCAAAGTAGACAATCCAAGGTGCCTCTCCTCCAATGTCCCTAAGATCCTTCCAAAGTAGACAATCAAAGTGGCCTCAAAAATTCACCACCCAACCATAGCTTGATCCATGCACTAAGCAAGACCCCCATCTAAGTCCCATACCAAAGATGGTGATCCTCACAAGAGTAAGCAAGCAAAAAATGCTCTTTACACTGTAGCCTTCCAATAGTGAATAGAAGCAAACAACAACACAAAAAATCTCTCCCTCTTTGGGCGGCCTCTCCCTCTCTTATAGATTGCAAATGACTCCCTCCAAAGCACTAGAGAGTGTCCTCACAAGCGAATGAGAAGAGGGAGACAAAGGAAATGCCAAGAGCCTCACAAGTCAGTGAAATGTCAAGAGACACCTTCGATAATGTATGTTTCTTGGTTATCATCTTCTTAGTTGCTTTCGGGACATCAAGGGACCCTAGTAGGTGCGCCCTCCTACTAGGTGCCCATGACCCATATGTGATGTCTAACTTTGGACCAAGGCCCAATTATGTGATCAAGGGTGGTCGCATCCAATTCACCTTGAAGCCGTGTGCAATCTTGTTCAGCCATATGTAATTGCCCCTTCAGCAGCTGCACCTGTTGCTTGGCCTCTTGCACTGTCTTATCTACCTGATCCTATGTGGTTGTCGGGGCGTTTTGCAGGGAGCTGATGTAGGGTTCCAAGCAATCAGCTTGTTGCTGGGCCAATGTCTTTTTGCTTTCAGTCTTTTCTTCATGTTGCTTGGCTATCTTCACCTCTCAATCCAACTGGACAATTTTCTAGCTGATCAGAGTGTTTTCAGATCCTAGATCAGAGATCCTCTGCTCCATTTCCTTCTTCTTATCCAACATAGACTGGATCACTTGCCAAGGCTGGAAACTAACCCTAGAGCATCACCAGAATCGACAGTCGTGGAGGTGGTAGCAACAGGATATCCTGATATCTTTGGTAGGCGTGGAATAGGTTGCCAAGGTCTCTTCTTCTTCAAAGGTATCCTCTTCTTCAAACCCTTTAGGCAACGTGGCGTCGAACTGCTTTGGTGACTTTACAGTTGTCTCGACCTGAAGTGTGGCTGGGCTTACCCTGTGTGGGTGGTTGCTGATTGGCATCTTCGGACACCCAACAGTAGATTCATGGATATGCCCGAATCCTCTTCCAGAGGATTGGGGTTCAAAGGGCGCTGGGCTATGGGGCATTTCAAAGATTTTGGTGGCCCCAATGGGGTCGGAATCATCAAACATATCTATGAAGAACTGTGTGTTGGGTTGAGGTTGCTTCGGTATGCAGGGGTGGAGGCGGCCCCGGGCAGCTGTGATGGGAATGGTAGGCCAAATGGTCACAGACTGTCCTTAGTATGGGAAGGAAATACATCAGAGACGAGGGGAATGAGAAGTTCAGTGCAAAAACAGCAGGGGGGTGGAAGCGCAGCGATGAGGTATGCCTAGTGCGACGTCGTGACGTGGAAGGCGAGTCAGGAATTCGATTATCACTGCGTGGACGACGACAACTATGAGAACTTGAGGCCTGATGAGATGACTCGGCCGATGCTTCTTCGTAAACCAAAAGCACAGATTCCAAGTGGAAGCCATGGATTATGTTTTCTAAGTGAGAAGCTGCTAAGAGGGACAATAGGGAGCCAATGACGAACTGCTACTTTGTATTGGCCTTAATGGCTCATTGGATCTCACTAGAATATAATCTTGAACTAGTTATATGGTTCAAGAGGGGCTTTGGCCAAGGTAGTGTGGGACTCCACTATCATGTGAAGGATTTGAGATGTGATGCGGTCTTTCCTGAGGTTGCCAACCTTATTTGCTGTAATTTTTACATGGTATCAGAGCCTAAAGGTTGAAATGAGCTAAATCCTTGGTTTTCATTCAATTTGATCACAATTTTTGATCTAAATCTTGTGTAGATTGGATCTTAGCATCTAGTATTGATTCTAGAACTCAAAGTGAGTCAAATACATTGGAGATTGGTGTTGTGTGACTTCATTTTCAAGTGTTTAGGTGTCTAAACCAGAGGCAAAGTTGAATTCAATTCACATTACCAAGATAGCAGAGTTTTGCTTGCTCCAAGCATTGATTTCTAAGCGAGTTTTGGAGGTGATTTCATAGAGGAGGCTTTCTAGCATTCAAGGAGAGGGATGCTCAGAGTTTTTGGGGACTTTTCAAGGCTGTTCTAAGGTGTAATAGGCACCTCCTAAAGTGATTTAGGTTCAGTCCAACCATTGCTTGACTTATGCACCAAATTAGATCAATTTTTTCATCAATTTTGATCATTTTTTGCTTGTGATTGGATAGTAGATTGTGTTGCATCCTCATTAAGTTCGATTTAGCTCTTTTACAAGTGATTTTGGAAGTATATTAGGTTGCTGAAATTCACTCTTGATCAGATCATTTGTAAGCTTAATGTTCTTTATAGAAAGAGGGGCAATTCTACTAGTATTGTCTACTTCAATCAAGCAAGTGCATTGTTTCTAGTATTCTATGATTTGATTTTGTTAGAGATCATTCTTAGATCTTTATAGGAAGTCTATTACTGATCTTTTCAGGTCCCTAAGAAGTGGGATAAGGTAGACCTTCAATCAACTCAATAGAAGTAACCTTCATTTGTGTCAAGTCCTTGATTAGGAGACTAGATGGCATCTATAAATGCATATCTTTTGGATACTAATGAAAGGCTCAACAAAACTAACTATTCCATATGGAAAGTTAGAATGGAATCTATCATGATCATGCAAGATCTGATGGAAATTGTAAATGGTAAGGAGGGTGAACCTATTCATCCTCAAGAAAAAGCCAAATACATCAAGAGGTGCAATGTTGCACTACATTGCATAAAAATGAATGTTGCAAATGAACTCTTACGAGATGTAGGAGATTGCACTTCAGCTCAAGATGCTTGGGAGACTTTTCAAAAGGTCTATGAATCCAAGAACCAAACTAGAATGTTAGCTTTGAAGAATCAAATCTATAGAAGCTATCAAAAGAAAGGAGAGAGTGCACATACTTTTGTCCTAAGAGTAAAAAGGAATTGAACAAAGAGCTAGCCTTTATTAGGTGATTCCTATCAAGGATGAAGAGCTTGTTCAACTCATATTGAATGGACAAGCTTTGAATTTGACAATTTGGTTCAGGGATATGCAATTATGGGTAAGCTACCCATACTTGAAGAACTCCAAGGCACACTCATGGCCGAGGAATCAAGAAGGAGCCAAATGCAAGAGAGGATGGATAGGCTTCCATCCAAGGTGGAGATGACCAAGCTCTCTTCACCAAAGGAAAAGGCAAGTCCAAAGGCAAAGTATCAACATTCAAGAAGGTCTACAAACCTTGAGGATCAAGAAGGACCCTCAAAGGCATCTCCATCAACCACTAAAGTCAAGAAGGACAAATCAAAGGTGAAGTGCTACTATTGTAGCAAGATGGGGCATTATGCCTCGGAATGCTTCAAGAGGAAGCAAGATCTAAGCCAAGCCAACATGAGCAAAGAGGAGGAGGAGGAGAGTTCACACGAGGACTGCTCTCATGATGTCCATATTTTCTTCAACAAGCTTCAAAGGAGAAGATCCTTGGTGGATTGACTCGGGTGCTAGTTCACACATGACTAGTAAAAGGGAGTTTTTCTCTTCTCTCTTATCTTATGATGGACCTATAAAGTCTATCTATACAGCAAATGATGAAGCTTGTAAGATTAAAGGAGTTGGTAGCATTCCCCTTTGCTTAGGATCTTCCAAAAGATCAACATAGAAGGTGTTTTGTACATTCCTACAATAACAAAGAATCTACTAAGTGTTGGCCAAATGGTAGACAATGGTTTCAATGTTGACTTTGCTTCAAATGAATGTTTCATCAAGAAGAAGGGTAAGATAGTGGCTAAGGGCACTAGACTTGCAAACTTTATAAGCTGGATGCATTTGTGGATACTAATGTTGTCATGTTGGCCGAGAAGAGCAAGATATCTACCTTTACTTTATGGCACAAAAGACTTGGACATGTCAACTCGGTTCCATGGAGGCTATGATCAAGGAGGAGTATGCTTTAGGCCTACCAAGGTCTATTGGGAAGGAAGACAAGGTTTGTGAAGCTTGTGCCTTATCCAAGGCACATAAGAAGGTGTTTCCTAACTCCATCACAAAGTCATCTCATCCTCTTGAACTCATACACTCGAATGTGCACATTGCTAGCACCAAATCTAATGGAGGTTCATCCATGTTTTTAACCTTCATTGATGACTACTCAAGATATTGTTGGTGTTCTTACTTTCCTTCAAGTCTCAAGTATTTGATACTTTTGTAAAGTTCAAGTTGTTTGTGGAAAAGCATCATAATCATAGCATCAAGATTCTTAGAAGTGACAATGGTGGAGAATTCATCTCCAATGAGTTCAAGGCCTTTTGTGAGGAGGAAGGGATCAAGAAAGAGACTTCTTGTCCTTACACTCCTCAACAAAATGGAGTTGCTGAAAGAAGAATAGAACATTATGTGAATGTTCTAAGGCTTTAATATTAGATGCTTGTTTGCCCAAATCCTTTTGGGGTGAGTCTCTTGTATGTGCAAACTACTTGATAGAATAGGGTGTCTTGCAAAGCAATTGAAGGCAAAACTCCTTATGAGATGTTGTATGGAAAGAAACCCAATCTTAATCACTTGAAAGTTTTTGGGTGTATATGTTATGTGCATGTGCCATTGGAAACAAGAACCAAGGAGGATCCATCTTCCACAAGAGGGATCATGCTTGGATATGCAAGCTCAAGCAAGGGCTACAAAGTCTATCTCCCATCCTTGAACAAATTTTTTGTTTCAAGGGATGTCACCTTTGATGAACATCATATGCATATGCTTGAAGAAGGCTCAAGTGCTCCAACAATCAAGAAGAAGATGGCCGAGGAGCAAGATCTTGGTTTTGAGGAGGAGCTCATGGAGGAGCAAGCACCAAACCCACCTATCACACCAAGGAGATCTTCAAGGGCAAAAGTGGAAGCCATCAAGGCTCACATATCAAGGCAAGGACAGCAAGTTGAGGGTATCTCATCCACTTCTTATGCTTTATCTAGTTTTGAAGAACCGTCTAATGTTGAAGATGCATTGAACTCCAAAGAATGGTATAAAGCTATGTTGGATGAGTATGATGCCTTGATTGAGAATGAAACTTGGTTGCTTGTTGAGAGACCTCAAAGGAATGTAATAGGATGCAAGTGGGTCTTCAAGCTTAAGTTGAATGCAAATGGGAGTGTTAACAAACATAAAGCAAGATTAGTTGCAAAAGGTTATGCTCAAGAGAGAGGGATAGACTATGAGGAAACTTTTGCACCCGTGGCCAAGGTGGTCACAATAAGACTAATCATTGCACTTGCATCACATTTTGGATGGATTCTATGTCAAATGGATGTCTCTAATGCTTTCTTGAATGGTTTTTTGGAAGAGGATATCTATATGGAGCAGCCACAAGGGTTCATCAAGCATGGAATGGAGAACAAAGTATGCCATCTCCAATGAAGCATCTATGACTTGAAGCAAGCCTCGAGATCTTGGAATTCAAGACTACATTGCTATCTTATTTCACTTTCTTTTGTTCAAAGTGAATATGATCCTACTCTTTACATTAAGTTTGATGATGTTGGTGTTGTACATTTACTCATTTATGTAGATGACATCATCATTAGTGGAAATAGTGTTGATGGTATTGAAAAAATCAAGATAGATCTATCCTTAGAGTTTCAAGATGGTAGATCTAGGGTGTCCTTCACTTCATCTTAGGCATAGAACTACTTAGAGGGTCTGATTTTATCTTTATAAGTCAAGTAAACTATGCTCAAAGTCCTTTTGAAGAAGTTAAGATGGAAGTATGCAAAAGTGTTGACACACCAATGGAGCAAGATGTAAAAGTGCCAAATGAAGATGATGAAAGATCCTTCATGGACATCACTTTGTTTAGGCAACTTATAGGTTCCTTAATGTGGATCACTATAACTAGACCAGATCTTAGCTTTAGTGTATGTAGGTTGAGCCAATCCATGCAAAAGCCATTGAATATCCATTGAAAAAGGCTAAGAGGATTCTAAGATACATCTCGGGTACATTGGATTTTGGGATTCTATATAGAGGAGATGTGATTAACCTTCATGCATTAGTGATTCAGATTTTGCAGGGGACAAGAGGGATAGGAAATCAACAAGTGCCTATTCAACTTTCATAGGAGAAGGTGTGTGTTTCATGGCTTTCAAAAAAAGCAAGAAACTATATCTCTATCTTCAACCGAGGCCGAGTACAAAGCTTTGACAACCATTACAAAGGAGGTACTTTGGATCAAGAGATTATTGGTGGAACTAAGATCATGGATTCAGAGGAGGCACCAATCATCTACAATGACAATATATCAGCCCAACACCTTGCATCTAACCCAATCTTCCATGCAAGATCTAAGCACATTGAGATATGCCATCACTTTGTGAGAGAAATGGTGCAAGCCAAGGAGATTGCTTTGGAGCATGTTCCAAGCAATGAATGTGTAGCTGATCTACTTACTAAACCACTTCAAAAGACACCTTTTATGAAGTTCAGATCATCACTTGAGTGATTAGTAAAGCAATGATTGAACCAGCTAGATAGTGAGGAGGAGTGTTAAAAATTCACAATTCTAGCTTGACTAGTTTTGGTCATATGACTTGTAAATAGTTAGATGGTCATGATGTGGCTTGTCACACGTGCCAAATAGCATAGGATTCCATTCATAAGGATGTTATCAAGTAGACCTAAGTGTTAGAAACCTTTGGAATGAGTCCAAATTATGCTTAGATACAAGGGAGAAAAAATAGGAGCTATTTTTGGTAATTTTTGCATTGTTGAGGGATCTTCAAGATTCCAACCCTAACTTGGTAGGGATGAAAGATCCACCAAAATTAGCATTAGGGATAGGTTTAGGGCTACTCATACCTACCCAAAACCGTGATGGATCATGTATATATAGGTGATGATATCTCACCAAAATCAATCAAGCAATTTCATGTTTTTTCTCTCATAATGGTGCAGTTGCTCTCTATGTTCATAATTGTTTGAGTACTTGTGATTACTAATGATTATAGGATTGAATGTAGGTCTGGTGTACAGTACTCAGACTGTGGGAGGCCGTACTTTCACACGTGTGAAGCCTTCTTCAAGGATTTGGGCCATTTAGTGAGGTTCAAGCATAGATTTTTGATGGATTTTGATGGTTCAACTTGTGCTAATCTTATGAAAATCATAATCTATTGTTTCCCTCATCATTTCAAGTGTTTTAGGATCCTTATTTGCTGTAATTTTTACAGCTTGTTCTTTTCGAAAGGACTTGTCTTGGATCTTCGTTTAGGCTTCTTAGTAGGATTGATTGTGGAGGTGATGACTTTCGGGATGATAAATCTTTCTTCATAGGTGAAGACTTCCTAGACGATGATGTCTTTCTGGAAATCTGACTTGAAGAATCATCTTGACTTTTCCTTTGCCTTTATCCAATAGAGGTGGCACTTTCTTTGAATCGATCTTTTGAGAGGGATTTTTCCATTTCAGGACCGTATTATAATGTTGCTTTGCTTCTTTCTTCGTCATCGATCCTGTGATCCTGTCTCCCTTCAATATAACTGCTTTGGGCGATTTGATTGTTGGTTCATCAGGAACATTACGCACTCCAAATTTGGTCGGATCCATATGATGTAGAATCTGTTCATTCGTAAGTTCTGCATTGCCATCATAAGTTAAGGCATGGCTCATTGGTATGAGATCATCCTCAATTGGATCTGGTATAGGTTCCATTGATATCCATGCTACATTCAGCACATTTAGTGGAAACGTGATTGGCATATCCAAAGTTTGATCTAACAAGGTCTTAAGATCCATTTGGATCTGAGATATCATAGAAAATAACAAAAAATAGTCAAATCTATCAAATTTGGTCAAAAAGAGGCAAAAAGCGCCATCCGAGTTCAGAACTTTTTACCCTCTTTTAGGAACCTTCGCCGAGTTTTCAAAAACCTTCGGTTTTGTTTACAAAACCTTCAGTTTTAAGGACGAAGATTAATTCCCAGCAGATTCCATAAACATCAGGAAAAACCACCAAAAAAATACCAAAATTTATCAAAACCCTAAAAAATACAGAAAAAGAACCTTCGCCCGATCCACTGTGCTTAGATGTGATTCAAATCTATGTGCTGCCAGGTCGACAAAGAACAATACCAAAAATAGAAAGGTTTCCAGAGGATCAGTTGTCATATGGTCATATTTTTTTTGCCAAAAAAGTCACTTTTTTGCAAAATTACCAGTATTACTCTTGATCCTTCGCAAGAACCTTTGTCGAGTTTCCAAAATATTCTATTTATAGAAAAATACTATCTTTTGAGTTCAACGAAGATTCATCTTGATTAGATCACAAAAAAATCTGATTTTTACCCTCGTCAGATTACAAAAATTGTATTTTTTTTTTTGTGTCAGAAACCTTCGTCCGGTTGACCATAGTTTTATCTGTGTTAGATCTTCCATCTGAGAAGTCGGGGAAGGTTATTTTCCAAGAAATCGCCAGAAAAGTGTTCAGAGAGTTTTTATCTCAAAATAGCACTGTTGAACCTTTGCCGAGACAACCTTCGCTAGTCATATTTTAAGTTTCTGATTTTTCAGATCAAGTCTCTGTCAAAATTTGGATCAAACTTGATATATTTTGAATTGGACTCTAAGAGATTCATCACTTTTGAGAAGTATTGATTGATCGAATTTTGGGTAGTTTTTCATCATATAGAATCTGATTCTTGAAAAGTGGAATAGAGCTAACAGATGTAATCTGAGATAGTTTCTTGGAAAAATCTATATCCAATCTCATTATGGATTTGATCTAATTTGTAAAGATGGCTGCCCCTGGAGCTGCTTCTGGAGCTGCTCCACAGGAGGGTCAATCCAATTGTTGTTAGAAGAGCACCCCCGATTGAATGTACCCAAATATAATGGATTAACAGATCCAGTTAGAATTCTTCAGATCTATGCTGAATCCTGTGAGGTCTATGGTGAGATTTATCCTCAAGATAAACTTAAGTTGTTTCTTATGGACTTAACAGGCGCACACAAGATTGGTACTATAACCAAGATGAAACTGAACGTAGAGATTGGGAGGTTGTTAAACGAGCCCTTATCACACGTTCAAACCGCGAAAGTTTATGGAAGACCTTTTCCTACTTTTAAGTAAAATTAAAATGGGAAAGCGGAAATGGTCCGACATTACATCAAAAGGGTGAAACGTCTTAGATCTGAATGTGAGCCTGAGCAGATTAATGAAAATGCCATGATTATGTGATTTTTGTCAAGTCTACCTAAACAGATCAGACGTCAGCTGAAACGCCATAATGAGTACGCACTTTTGCAAAATGCGATGGATGATGCAATTCGGGAGGAGGATGAAGATTCAGATGATGAGCCGAATGTCAGTATGTTGTCTTATACAGCCGGACAGACTACTACGACATCCACCACTATTGCATCAACGAATGCCAATGCTACTGCAGAAATGATGCCCAATGAGTTCGAGAAACTTGGGAAAACCCAGCAAAAACAGATGGAAAAGTTGCAGTTTGCAATTTGATGAGAAAATCAAAGCATTGGAAAATTTCCATGGAGAAGCAAACAAGGAACCTGAGAAATTTGCAAAGACTTTTCTACTAGGAAAAATGTCCCGGTTGTTCTATTTGTACAGGAAATCACGCAGTGAACGAGTGTCCTCAATTGAAAAGATGAATGAAAATCAGTGTTTGCCATATGTGTAATTCACCTGACCATGAGACTTCCTTTTGCAACTTCAACCCTCGAATAATTCAGCAACGGTATGCCTAGATGGGATATCGAAATCGACAGTATGGAGGAAATCCAGCAGCAAGACTGCGACAATCTACTCTTGGATACTCGGAACGTCTAGCTTTGCCTGTCCCACCAAAACACTTCGTTCCTCCTGTCAATTTGATGGAAACAAAATCTTACGGAAGTGCTGAGCAATGGAGCTATGGTAATGATCAGGAAGGTGGATCTTCAGAACAGTATGCCATTTATGTTGTCGCTCAACAACAAGCCTCGAGAAATTGGGCCAGAGCACCACTTGGATGCTTTGCATGTGGAGAAAATCACAGAGTTGCAGAATGCCCAAATAAAAAAAAAGTTGTACCATTTTGTCGTGACTGTGGATATGGGCATTTCTATAAAGACTATCTAGCAAGACCGAAGCCACCACCAGCTACAACACCTATAAATTTTGATAACAATCAAGCAAGGATCAGTAGCTCAGAATAAACCAAGTGCACCCTTGATGGTGGTCACCAGAGCACAAAAGAAAAAAGAACCAGTAGTGGATTCAGTACCTGCTGATCTATACCATTGAACGATACAACAACAACATCGGGAGTCTATCCAAATCTTAATGCAAAAAAATGAAGATATCAGGATATGAGACAGTGGATTAAACATCTGCAAGAAGAAGAGTACTTGAAGCTGCTAAAGTAACAGCTGAAGTTCGGTCTTCACCATTGCAGCCTCCAAGAAATTTATGTACGGATATGAATGATCAATTACATCATCACGAAGAACCCTTCAAGATGACTGAACCGGAAGCACTGCATACAGAATTACTCATGAATATTTTGTCTAGCAAGATCAATATTTCATTGGGAGAGGAGTTCCTAAAGTTGGTGCCAAAAGAAAAAGAAGTCTTAACGCAAAAGTTAGCTCAGAAGAATCAGAAGACCATCAGGAGTCGCTTTTTTGTGCTGGATTTGAAGAATCTAACGATGTGCTCCATGTTGGAGCCGCTTGGGAAAGTTACAAAACAATATCACTCTGCCGATACAACATAGACAATTTTCTAAAGAAACAGCCGTGACAGATGTTAGTTTAGGAGTTAACCTGATTTCTACAAAGCTATGTACAAAATGGGGCCTTACAAAGAATAAGCCTGCTACTTTTGCTATTAAGATAGCCGATCAAACGACAGTTCGTCCACGAGGAATGGTGGAAGATATACTTATAGGGATTGTAGGAGTATAGTTCGTCATTACTTTCGTCGTGATGGACTTACCAGAAGCACCAAATGTCTACTGAGTTCTCTTAGGACGTCCATGGTTACAAGTTGCGCAAGTAATTCCTAACTAGGGTACCGACAAAATCACTTTTGAAAATTGTGAACGTGCAGTTAAAGTTGGATCCTACGACTTGGACTATCAAGCCAGTGGTTCAAAAAGCGGATGATGATTCATCAACAACGGATCACACTTGTGATCGACCAGAGAAAAATTGGGAGTTCACTACGATTCTCAAACGGATACTGTCAATTGGAACGAAGCTCTTGCAACAATTGATTGTACAGCAGGATATATGTGTCAACAAGATATTCAATCAGAGATGAGCGAGATTTCCCTACAATGTAGATTTAACACTATTCTTGCCACGACAAGATGCCTAATGCAAGCTAACCATCAACCAAACATGCTGCAAACTGAAAAATTGGCGTAGCTCCCCGGCAACGGCGCCAAAACTGTAGTGGATTTCTTTCCTTGCCTAACCTGAATCGAAGATCTAGTTAATCTAGCATCAAAGAGACGGAGTTAGTTGTCACGCGGAGGTTCGTTCCCATGAGAGCGATAGTATAGTTCCAAATTTCAACATGAATGGAGGATCTAACACTAACATTCATTAACACTAAGCATTAACACTACATCCATTAACCCTAAATCCACAACAATGATAGAAACTTACTCTTCTCTCTCTCCTTTCTCTCTCACAAAAAACATAAGAAATAGCAATCCCAATAATGATCAGATTCAACAATTAGAAAAATCCAAAGAAAGCATGAGAAATGGAGGAGAAGAGAGGAAGAGCAAGGACATTCATCAATTTTATTCTAAAGAAAACCAATCTGCTTTATTGAAATGAGAAAATGAACATCAGGAGCAACTCGAGTTGGTCCCTTTTTATAGTAGAGAGGAGGTCTCTGGCCTCTGATTCCTATTGGTCCAGTCTTGCCTCTCTTTTTATTCAAATTTAAAAAGTGTGGGAACCATCAAAATTGGAGGGAAACCCAACTTTATTCACTAACTTGACATTTAGACCCTGTGACATTAAAAGTCTCGCAAAAAGGCCTAAAGTCCTTTTATTAACATTCTAGTTAATTAGATAACTATGTGACCCATTGGGTTGGACTTACACATGCAGGGTGCCAAATCTCTTTCACTTATTAACTAGGGTTAGGGTTGCCTTGGGATCTGCAAACCCTCCAACAACTTTCTTATGAGTTGTCTTGAGATCATGTGACCAATCAAAAGAGAGAGATTCATGAAATCGATCCTATCAAATTTGAGGGCCCTTATGTCAATAAGCCAATTAAATTAGGAGGAGGAAAAGAAGGGGTCCAATCATGTTTCAGTCTCCCTACCTCAAGTTACTACTAGTATGTGAGAGGGAACCATTGTTCACTAAGGTTTTTGGAGTGAAAGTGAGATTCTACACTTGGAGATTTTCTTACATTCTCTCTCTACCTGAGATCAAGTACATGTATCCTCTCTCTACCCGAGAGCAAGCCTATTATATACTTCATTTTTTTCATCATGAGTTTCCTTTACATGTGATTGTACTCGATTATCAAGATTACTTATGCTAGAAACATAAGTTCAAAAATCACCACAACTTGGCATGATTTTTCTAATATTGAAATCAAAAAGTATTTCTATCTCAATAAGGCTAACTACTTGCTTATGGATATAAGTCTCCACTTTGGATGCTTCACTTATTCTCATAAGAAGTTTACAACTTGCCTTCAAGATTGAAAACTTACAATTTTTCATCTTTATGAATGAACACATCAGTCATGATCTTATTGAAACCATAAGATCCTACATTATGAAGACATTTCCATTTCCTTGACTTCATAACTAATGTAAGCTTACAAGGAAAACATACTTTGCTATCTTTTTAAGGCATCACACTTAACTAGTATTGCCTTAATCCACCTTTGAGATACAAAATCTCTTCAAAGCAAAATGGTTCTTGATAAGATGACACGAGAGCATAAATGAAACTATTTTCATTTTGTGATTGCTCCTCCTTATTGTTGATTGATTTCTCTTGGATCATAACAATAAGTTTGAACTTATCTAAAGTTCCAAGCAAAATACTTTCCAAGGACATGAAATAAATCCAAGTTCCTTTCATGAAAGTGGCATCTACCTTTGCATCTTGAACCAAACAATGTATTTCCAAATGAAAAATTTCAAAAGGTTTGACTTGTGTTGTGATGGGACTCTTGAACACAATTGTTGCAAGTCCTTGTGAGAGTCCAAGCCTCATTCACCTTTCCACAAAGGAAACACCTTTCCTTGGATTTGTCCTTTTTGTATTTTGCATTTCAACTTGAAGCTTCATCTTTCACCTCGGCCCCTTGCTTTGTTGTCCTTGGATGGATTGGTCTTCTTTACGGTAGCATCTTGAGGAAAAATATCCTCCTTGCCACAAAGGTTGCACTTAGGATCCTTACTTGCCTTCATAGGATGCCACCTATTGATGCCATGTGAAACAAAACTTGTGATATGATTCTACAAATGTCATTTGTGACTCTCAAGATACTAGATTTTAACATATTCAATAATCTAGAAGGATCTACAAAAGATCTGGCTCACAAACCTAAGAATCAATCTTCACACTAATGACTAGTCAGTTGGAAACTTTGCTTTGATCACTAAGACAAAAGCACATAATCTTTGACTCAAATCACAAAAGAAATCAGATCCAAACTCCTATTGGACTCAACAAATACCAATTACTCTTTCTTTTGAAGTTGAAAATGGATATGAGAAGATTTGACACCTAAATTTTCCTTTTCACTTGACTAGTTCTCTCAACACTTGAGATTCTTGAACAAAAGATGGGTTTTGTTTCAAACACATGAAAATCAAACTTAATCACTTCTTTTGGACTCACTCTTGACCCAAATATCTCACTCTTGAAACTTAGAATGAATTTGATTTGATTTGACAACAAACTATACCACCAATTTCACAAAACATAGGATCTACACTAGATCACTCAAATTTGACATGTACATTTGATTCAAACACATAAAATTAAGATCCAATCACCCCTTTGGGAATCCCCAAAAAATCTCACCCTTGAGATTTGGAATGGATATGTAATAGTTTGATAACAACCTATGTCAAGAATTTTTCACAAAGCTTAGAATTAGACAACTAGAGATTCATAAACATCTCAACCATGCATGAAATACTCAAATATGGACTCCTCCTCATTCTAGACATCCAATGGGATCACAAATTGACCCTCACACTCTCACAAAGAAAGTTGAATAGAACTAATCTAAGTTTCATACATACTATGTCACTTTTTGCTCAATAAATTGAATTCATTCACCCCTATTGGATTCCACCAATGACTCTACCTCTTAGGAGTTGGAATGGAATTCAAAATCAAAAGTTTGTGAATCTTCTCACTAAGATATTGTGCTTCAAAGAGCTGATGCCACTTAGAAAGATTTGATCACATAGGAGAAGACAAATTCTCCACCAATACCAACAACAAAATGAGCTTCTAGATCTTGCCATCTACAAAGGAAGGAACTCTTAGAAACTTGGATCCCATACACACCTCACTCTTTTAAAGCCTCACAAACACTCAAACATATTGAGTAGGGTTGAACAATGTGACTTGGATCTCAATCTCTTTTCTAGAACTCTCAATTGAAGCCAATCTATGTCAAATTTTACAAAAGATTTGCATAGATGCTATATATGCACTAGAAACTCTCAAAGAATTCACTTGGAGGACAGATCCAAAGATGTTTTCTAGCAAATTGACGCTTCTAAACTTGACCCTATCACTCTTTAACAAATCTAGAGTGATGATACAATGGATTTCAACCTCTCACCTTGCATATCACTCCTTAATCTATGATTTTTGGCAATATCTCTCTCAACTTTGAAATGTACTTAAAAAATCAGAGAAACACATTTAATGCACCTGAATCAAGCTTCAAATTAAATTATTGGGATGATCTAATCCAAGAAAAAAATCATAGGAAATAGAATCTCTATAGAAAAAACTTGAATTTGCACTAAAAACTCTAAATTTGGGTGTATGAGTCAAATTATGCATCAATTTGAATTTTCCCAACCAAACAAGGTTTTATACGGCCCCACACGTGTGGAAGGTACACCCTACAACAAGTTTTGGTACACAAAAATTGAATCTAGCTACAATTCAAACTCTCTACCTCAACTTAGCTAGTTTCACAAACTTGCTAATTTGGGAGATTTAAAATAAGGCTCCAAAACTGGTATTGTACATTCTAGCACGTGTGAAAAGTACCCCTGCAGCCCACAACAAGTTTATGTCCATACATTTTGAGTATACCTATCCTATCCAACTCGCCACATCAAATTAGCTAGTTTCCCAAAACTTGCTGATTTGGGCTTAGTTTTGGATCAATCCCATCAAATCTTCATAATCCTCTTGTACTTGGCTCTGATACCATGTGGAAATCTGCAAAATCGGACCAAGAATGGATCCTAAAATGATCCACAAGAGTGATTGGATGCTAGATACAATTGATCTATCAATCTATACAAGATTTAGATCAATCTAGATCAAATTTACATGAGAAAATCTAACAAGAACAATCATAAATGAAAGGGAATTGTACTGCTGTTGTTCACACATGTGAAAACCTATCAGAGTACGGAATCCAGCCTGAAATCAAAGTACAATATGATAGGAACCCAAAAACTTTTCAAGAAAAATCAAGACAAATGATGAAATGACAAGAATTACCTCCAAAACCAAGATTGGTGTTGCTTTATGATTATGGCCAAATGTGGCTCTATATATTACAAAAAGTTGGGAGCTCATGGTATTGATCATGCCCTAGGATCTCACATGGTGTGAGGGTGCTTTGTCATGTGATGATTCATCATCCAAAATTGATACTGGACCAAAACCTTCTAATTTGAGCACTTTTGGTACTATATGGAGATCTACTTGAAATCTTCTAGAAGTCAAAACTGGCCTACTTCACCTTATTCCACACGTGTGAGCTGTCCTCTACACATGGGATGTGACACCTAACCCCCATGGTGACACAAATGTCATCCTGTATTTCTACAAGGACTGTAGATCCAACCATGGAATCTAGAACTGCCCCAACAAGACAACAAAATGTGTCAACTAAATTATTGCATAAGTAGTAGACTTTTTTTGCACACCACCTCTTATTTGGATTGTCCTACTTAAATTCGTTCAAATGTTGGCAAGTACGAATCCATGTATCCAACAAAGATCTAAACATGGATAGATCCAAAGCATTTGCACTAGCAATTGTGGGCAATTGTAGTGCTCCCTCCAAAAATCAACGGTACATTCATCCCATGATAAAACAGTCACTGACATTATTAGGCACACAATTTGTTAGAAAATCAAGAACAATCAAATTGCACTATTTGATATTTGTTTTTCTTTCCTTGTACAACCATGTAGACCACTTTTCAACTTCTCTATTAGTCGACTCAACTCAAATGTGATGGATCTTTTCGCACAACCCTGAATGATATTCAATATACAACCATCCACCAAGTGCACTCGACCACATGACAATAAACTTATTTCTAAGAACAAACCAAAGTTATTTTTTTGTAATGTGTCATTGAATTCAAAAATGTAAAAAAAAAAAAAACATTTAAGTTTGACTCATATGATGTAGTTGGCAAAGGTCGATAATCATATCTTCGCGCCTCCATTTATGAGGCACACATCTAACAAAAGTTGTGTTTATCATTTTGATTCTTAGTTTTTCCTATCTAAGTGTGCTTTTCTACAATGCTTCTTTTTGGCATATCTTGATGCCTCCGGTGTGGTTCTTTCTTTGAAATTACATATAGCCAAAGGAATATTTAGATGGTAGCAAAAAAAAATTGAATACGCTAACAACTAATGTTTGACACATATCATATGTAGACATGTTGTAGCTTGGAATCTAAAGCATCAACAAAATCCACGGAGACAGAAATCATATGGTGCGTTCACGGTCAATTGGCCTTTTCAATGCAATTCATAAAGACCTTTCTCCTCAAATGGGCAATCACCCTATGTGAAATCTAACCACCACGGGTTATTGGCTACCTCCCACTCACCAATCCCTTGGTCTCTCTCAAGATGTACTTTTTAGAGTACGTGGACTTGTCGGCAGAGTCAACCAAGCACCAAGAGCTCAAAATATCCAGCATTTTTCTGATTTTCCTCAGCATACACACAAACAATTGAAAATCAATATTTGAAAAAAGTGAAAGATTCAACTAGCTTAGTCATAATTGCTACATTTTGTTTATATGGCATTTGAGGCCAATTCATATTAGACTTAGAGGTTTGACTTTTCAAAGGTTATATTAGTCTAAAAAGCATTTGAATAAACACTTTTGGAAAGTTTGGGAAACTATAGAACACGATTTTTGGAGGGATTCAATTTGAGGTAGTAGTTACATTGAATCTAGTCACAAAAATAGTAGGGTTTTTTTTTATTATGGAGGGAAACAAAAGTTTGAACTTAGGCTCTTTGGATTCTACTATCCATTGGTGCTATTCTTGTGGATTTCTTGCAATTCTATGTGTAGAATGCTCATTACATGCTATTTTCAAATCACACGTGTGAAATTACAGTAGCACATTTTTTATTTTATGGAATGCAACATATTTTATGTTTTGGTTCATTTTTTTATCAAGACCTATAAGAGTTTGCATCTCATTCATAGTGTAGAATGCTGTTTTTTCTACAGTGGCAAGATTGGTGAATTGCTTGTTTTCTAACCAAAGATCAAAGAGATATTTTGATCTAAATGATCTGAAAATTCTTCACATGGTATTAGAGCTCGTGTTTCAGGTTTATGAAGGAGGCATCACATCAATCAATGATTTGGAGAAGCTATCAATGCTAAGAGCATGCTGTCAAAGTATAGCAAAATGGACCAAGAATAGATCTGAATCAGATCCAGAAGTGTGATTGGATGTTAGATTAGATCAACCTATCAATGTACCCAAGATTCGATAGCATTTAGATCAAATCTAGATGAATAAATCTAACAAGAACAATCATTATTGATCAAAACTTGTACTTGCTGGGTTTCACACGTGTGAAAACTTGTCAGAGTACATACATTAGGCTGAGAATAAAGTATAACTGAGCTTAGAACCCAATCACCTGCATAAAAACACAAGACAATAGAGAGAATAGACTAGAATTGCTCCAAAACCAAGAGTTACTTTCTTGTCAATTATGGCCAAATGAGCCCACCATATATACACAAGAGCTAATGCTTACTTAGCTGATTTGGCACGTGTGAGAGTGCCTACTCATCAAAGGATCCACCAAAAATCATCATATGACACATGGACCAAGTTTCCTAACTTATAGCCACCTCCCTTATTTTAGGCAATTTTCCTAATTTATAGGACTTGCACAAATATCTACTACAAGTTGGATCTCACCAACTACTGATGTTTTCACACATGTGAGCAGTCCTTAGCACGTGTGAGATCACTCCTATCCATGTGAAATAGCTTTTCCTACCAATAAAATGATGCCAAGTGGCATATAGCTAGAAAACTAGATTTTGGGCCATTTTAGCCACTAGATTTCAAATGAAATGATATGTACAACCTATATGACTCATCTAAATTGATAAATGCATTTATTTGACACGTGGGAATAGGCTCCACACATGTCTTATGATGATATTTACTACTCACAATGGTATTCACAAGATATGATCAAGTGAGCTTTTGCAATTTTAAACATGCTAAATTGGATTCTACACCAAACTAGAACGCATGACATGGTTGCAAATATATTCCATGAAGGCATTACGTGTTAATGCACACAACAATTTTTGTGCATTCAAGCCAATCACGATCTAGATTAAGGGGGGTTGTTGGATTTATCTCCTCTACTCTCCTAAATCCTATTTTAATTTTGCCTCCATTCATGTTGCATTTTTACTCATGTTGTCAACACAGTAGTCTGCATATTTACATGTAAAATAAGACAAGAGAAAAATGCAAACTTTTTGCATAAATACATGTAATTTTCCACAGGCGAAAAAAGGCAAAAAATGCGACACTATGATTTTACACGTGATTTGTGATAGGCAAAAAAGACGACACTGCCTTACAAAATGCCGAAGGTGCCCTAACAAAATAGTGAAGGCACCCTGTAAATCAAATCCTAAGGCATTTGTCAGAGTGTCGCATTTTACCAATGTTCATTTCAGCAAAGTTTGACACGCGGCCTTCTCACACTCATTTCCATGCAACTGTGCTAACAGATTTGACAATGATAACGGCCACCCAACGATCCCCTACAGATAGCACATCCACTTTGTACTTTCTTCATTTGCACACCTATAAAATTGTGTATATATAATTGAATACCATTTGTGTATTCTGTACATGAGAGAGAAACAAGCAACGAGCATATAACTTTAGAAGCTTATCAGAGATAGACGAAGTAGATTGCCCTCGGGGCGCGCATCGATTCTTTGTATTGTCAGTAAATAGGATTTCCTTTCATAGATATGATTACTTTGTAGAGCAACACGGTTTTCGATCCGCTATTGTCTTGTGCTCCACAACATTATTTTTGCTATACTTATATCTGATAACACTCTGTTTTGTTCTACTGTCAGATTTGTGTCAATATTGCTATGCTTTTCTACATTCTGTCTGACTCTCTTATTGATCAATCTTAGTAATATGTTCTTAGCAAATTATTATTAGTCTAGTTGTTCACAGACTAATATTTAGTCTTTCCTTTTGCGACTGATTATCAGTCGAGCTCAGTCTAGCTTTGTGAATCATTTGCGACAAATAATTTTGTCTAGTTGTTCGTTGACAAATTATCCTTGCGTAATGTTTTGTTGCTTAATGTTTGGCTACGTAATCAAATCGACCGTGATTTCTATCACTACCATTCTGTTCATTTTATGATAGGCGTAGTCATGCTTAGGAAAACAATAATATAGATCATCCATTGCGCACGAACGAGTTTCTGTTTGAGTTCGTTTCTCGTTCGAGTTTTGAGCTTGCTTCTTTTCGTGTTTGTCTTCTTTTTGAGCTATTTTAGTTTCCTCACACTCACACCCTCTTTGTCCAACAATTGCTACATGGCTACATCAAGTGGAGTCATGTTGGAAGCCAATGATAGGTTTATCTCAAGTAACTATTCATTGTGGAAAGTGACAATGGAATCACTTCTTGAGATGAATGATGTTTTGGATATTGTTGTGGCTTGAAGGAGAGACCAACAATACAACAAGAATTCACATATGGGAAAAAATTATTGTTACGATAAGGTTGAGTACATATTCTATTGTAGCATGTGCATTATATACCATTGTTAACATTTGATGTTTGTATTGTAGATGATGGACATCAAAGAGGACCAACCAAAAATTTGTCC